>JAHDVE020010713.1:0-28893 GCA_022606495.2 Halesus radiatus
TGATTTTACGGATTCTTTCGTAATCCTCTAACTAGCTGGGGCTTATTCAAATACCCCTCATGTGTTCTGGCTAACTAGTACTCCGGCGCTTTGGCCTTATTACTATTACCATCTGATGGTTTATTTAAATTGACTGAATTTATTAATTACATTTCATGACTTTTAGGGAAAAGATCTCGCTAATACAAATGATAGGAGTTATGTGAAGTTGGGCGGCGGGTGGGGACTGGGGCCGGGGGTACTGATCCTTTCTTCCAATCTTCTTTGTCTTTGTTGGTGACGGGCCGCTTGGTGTTGGTTTGCCCGTACGCCAGGTGGCGCTCGTCGGCCGGCTTCAGGATCTGGAAAGAGTACATCAGCGTGTCGTCTATTTCTCGCCCCCGGCGGTGGTATCCTTGTCGGGGTCGGGCCACAGCAGGTCGCAGAGCAACCTTGTCGGGCACGTCCGTGGGCCGCATGATGCACCGGATCTGCTCTGCCGAACTCAGGTCGCCGTGACAGCAGAAGATCTTCTCGTCAAATGTTTTTATTTCCTATTGCGCCTTTCTCGGTAGCCATGAAATCTAATTTTGCGGATAGCGGTTGTGGTACAACGTTCAAGGTTATACAATTATATCTTTGCAGCTATTAAAGGCTCCAAAATAGCACTTTCACCATTAAGTTTGAATTTGAGTTGTCTAGCTCGGTCGTATATTGTTTACAATCACCATTATTCAAAGAATAACATTGTAAATCATTCACTCTGGGACACTTTTAACAGGCAAAGGTCTTTTAACAAGCACATGTGGCGAACGCCTTCGGCCGATGACCGATTCTTTTGGGTTAATTTAGAACAACGTGACAGATTTGAACTTAAAATATTTGGGTTTTTATTTGATTTTTATTATAAACTTGATTTAAGCCCGAAACGGCCACACTAAAATTATATGATTTTTACAAATGTAACCTAAAAATTATTGCGGTTATTTTATGCTATTTTTACACCGGGAAAATTAATAACTTCCTAATATTTCCGAGATAAATCAGGAGCGATTATAAAACACAGCCGGCAGCCACGGGGGCGCCTAGACTAGAACATAAATGAATAGAACATAAAATTATTTACGGTAAAGCTCATCCTTGTTTTGATATTTGACATTCTAACCTCAAAACTATACGGTGGCCATTGTCTTAGATGAGATCATTTTTTTACAAAAACAGAGCTGTACAAATTACTCAATCATTATAGTTGGGAATAAAACACGCAAGTACCATAATAATGTATGTAATTAGTATTTTACCCAACATAAGAGATATTCATTTCGAGCAAACCTACCATACATACCTAGTTATTATTTCATTATTCTAGTCTTTTATTATCGCCAAGGTCCCTGAATCTTTTCAGATCAAATCACATGCAAATATGTCAGAATTTCCCTGTTATTTCGGTCCATGGGTAGTGACTAATAAGTTCTAATAACGTATTCGAGGAACCGGGACAGGGGAGCCAACGTTCCATCTCCCCCGACCATAATTACGAATGCAAATCCAAATTGGATCATTTCGTTTTGGCATTTCAAATCGGGCGAGAGCTCGATCCTTCTCGCGATACAATAGTGTCCTATTAGATGAAATCTGCCCCAAATTCCAGATTATAATTGGTACGATTTGGAGCAATGATCTATTTTGGACAGTTTATCAGAAATTTGAATATAATAGGGCCGTGCATTATCGGCACGCTATTTTGTCTACGCAGAGTCGTCGTGCAAAAATCCCACTTAACTAATATAAAATAATATATATGGTATATAAGTATATTTTCGGCACGTTCCAGTGTGGCAGATGCCCTCAGTGTCGACCTGGTGAAAGACCACCATTCAGAATCGAAACTTTGCTTGAAATGGCTTTAGCCGTGGTTGGTGGTCAGATCCGAAGAGTCAGGTGCTTCCTAACCTTCATCTTCCCTTCCCAACTCCCTTCAGAGCCTTACAATATCCCAATTGAGGATGACATATGGGCTATATGTCATCAATAAGGGTTTTATTGTAGGTGGGTACATACTCGTATGTACCCGTATTTTCAAGATTGCCCAATAAGCGGTTAAAATAGTGGTTTATGGGGAGATACATTATCTGTGCTCCAAACAATCAGTATGTGAAAAGCATTTTTTTCATCACTAGGTCCAGAGTCAAGGACTTCAATCAGAAATCTTTGGTAGAGCAAGGAAATTGGGGGTATTGGAGAATTTTAGTGAAAACATATCGTTTGAAAAATATTTTTATTTTATTTCTGGAATCAACATCAAACTCCTTATAATTCTGGGTGTGCACGACTAAACATCTCTACAACATACTCGCTATTCAATATAACTATGATTTATTCACATATTAAAATAAAATTCATTTCTTAAAATAACTCTTCTATTTTCGTCTATGTACATATCACAATTTAAGGCATTCTCAAGAAGCACCAACATTACATAGATCGAAATAATTATTTTAATTATCGTAAAAAAGGGGGATTTTATTAGAGAATATAATCAATTAAGGAAGACTATAAACTTGCGGAAATTTTCTGTGTTTACTGAAAAATGTATTTATTTACATTTACAATTGACCCGATCGCTTCGAAATAGTGATGGGCGAAGCGGCTAGGTTTAGTGAGCCGGATCACTAAATCAGCTCTTTGTAGTGTACCGGTTCGGTGATCTGGCACGATTGAACGACGGTTCGCGTCCCCCCGCACAATGCCCTCTCCCTCGCTCCCTTGGCTCTCCTAAAGACGTCCTAGACGCTATTACACGATACTTTTTCGACCAGTTTTCATGTGGATCGTCTTTATAGAGACCTGATTTAGTGATCCGGCTCACTAAACCGAGCCGCTTCGCCCACCACTACTTCGAAAAACGACCTAAACAATGTACAATCTGTGTCGAGGAGTGCGAGACTTATTACAGATCTGACGACACGTGTTTTTCCCGCAGTCCGGCAAGAGTTAACGTTAATAAAATTGTGAATCAAATTTATAAGGAACTTTTATATAAAGAACTGTATTTTGATTATCGAAGGTTTTTTGCATCCTCCAATAAGATAAAGCTGCAATAAAGCTAGCTCGATTATTTTACTTACAAAATATTTGATCAATATTTACACGTCACAAATTTGATAAACTCAATTCTTTGAATCGGGGTTTACAATATAAACTTACTTTATTAAAAAAAAAAATAACTATAAAAATATAATACAAAAGCAAAATGTTATCCATTTGCTATTGAGATCTCTCCAATACACTCCTCTACTCGCGTTTCACGTCGGAGTTATAAATAACATTTATTTATTTGTCAAGGATATTCTTATTTATTTATTCATCGAAAATATCGGAGGAAAAACATATCGTATGTATATTTAGCACAAGTTTGGCACTGTGAATTCACAAAATAAATATTTTATGCATTACAATATGCATAGGTACGTTATCATTGCGAGAATGTAAAATAAATAATTGTTAGAATCTGCATAAATTTAATAAAATAATCGATAAAGGGTTAGGTGAATGGAAACATTGTTGGAAGATATTACATTTTTTTTTGTAAAAAATTACATTGTTGCAGGTTTTTACAGTTTAAAAAGAAAATGACATTGTTGCAGGATATTACTGTTTTGTATAAATGTGACATTGTTGCAGGATTTTACCGTTTTGTAAAAATATGACATTGTTGCAGGATTTTCGAATTTTGTAAAAAATGTGACATTGTTGCAGGATTTTGCCGTTTTGTAAAAATATGACATTGTTGCAGGATTTTCGTATTTTGTAAAAATGTGACATTGTTGCATGATTTTACAGATTTATAAAACATTGATGTTTATCTAGGATTTTACTGTTTTGTAAAAATGTGAGATTGTTACAGGATTTTCCCGTTTTGTATAAAGGTGACACCGTTGAAGGATTTTTTTATTCAGTAAAAATATCACATTGTTAAAGAATTGACTTTTTTTATACATAACATTGTTACCGAATTTTACTTTTATGCAAAAAATAGACATTGTATAAACTATGAGTACCGTGAAAAATAGCACACACAAAATCTAGAAAATTAAATTCTTTCCAAGCAGTAAAATCTGAATGATATATCTACGAGTATGTTTACAATATAATAAAGATTTACAAAATACAACACTTTCTTCTGATCAATTCATCATTCCATTAAACTCTATTAGAATTTACGAAAATATAACATTTCAAATTAATTATATTATCTAAATAATGACGTCATCACATATCCCGCTCTCTGCAACATTCGACTCTCGTAAGTACGATTTTGTAATTTACAAGTATTTTTCAACAATAAATATAAATTTACCTTCTTACTAGCACACCATTATCATCAAAGTATTAAGTATGGGAATTAATGTTATAAAAGTACATTGGTACCATTAATATGGGAAAATGGTACTAATTGATGGGAATGATATTATTTGTGTTAACGTGATGAAAATGATTCAATTAATTTAAAAATTAAAAGCTTAAATTAATACTTTGTTTTAAGCCATCGTATTAATTTAAATATCTCTGTTTCTCCTGCACATCCTAAGGGGACCATAGATTAACTATTGTACATATATATCTATCAATGAAGGGAATCTTTAATTAACCTTTAATGGTTCTAATGGATACACTGGTTTAAAACAAAGTATTTATTTATTTAATATAATTATAGCAAGCCACAATGTAACTGATTTTTATGAACGATTAAAAAATGATTTGTTGTGATCTGTTACGTATGTTTTGAAGGATCGATTAAAAATATTCTTAGAAGGTAGTTAACAAATTAATTTCATTCAATTTGCATTTAAAAAAACGTATTTACAATGGTTTTCTGGTTAAAGAATTGAAATCTAAATAAAATAAGATTCAGTGATGTGATTTCATATATTTTTTTCTGTTTTATTGCACTGCTAAACTACGCCCAGCTCGACGTTCTAACTTAAAACGTATTAAAAAAAGCAATTAATAATATTTACAAAAATGTACAATGCACAGGAGATCGCAAATTACAATTAACTATGTAAATAATTACTTTCATCTACGTAAACTTTGTAAGTTTCAACTCTAATTTACACCATATGAAATCTACTTCAATATCTACACTATGTACAGATCGGCGTCGCTTTATAAAAAAAGTTCGTCGATCGCAAAGCAATTGAGGCAAATATGGCAACTGACAATGTCCATTTCAATAAAATAATCATTTACAATCATTCACTTGAAAAGAAATCTGTATTCATCAAATACTTTAAATTGAAAAGTTGATAATACGTGGTTCAATAAAGGCTATTCTGCAATTATTGCGTTATTGAATATTGAATACACCGCGCCACATCAGATCATTTCCAATAAAAGTTATTACAGTTATTATTCTGCGTGGTGTATCGCAAGTTAAATAACGTTTTTTTATAACAATTTTTTGTCAAAGCACGATTTTGAATTTTTAAATCGATGTACGAGTACACATTGTTTAACCCGATGGAGGCTGCTGTATCGTATTTGAGATTGTGGTGGCGTACCTTATACGGGGCTGTCACAAATATGATCCCCGAGGTTTTACAGTCGGTAGGTTCATAAATATTTGATCAATATTTAGTTAGACCATCGCTTCAATCTTCGTCATTTCGTCATGCTAGCGACAACTAGATTGCCTATATAATTACTGAGATAAAATGGCAACTCTCTATCTTATTTTATTGTCAGGTATAAGTATCTTTTTAACATGTTTGTATAACAGAAACAATCATTGTCTCTAATATACCAAGCACAACGGCAAATATTGTTTGTAACACTAGCAACTAAACAGCGATCTGAATTAACATAATTGAAAAAGGGTCGCGTACAGTGATTGTTTACATCGAAACTTTTGCGTTGAAATGTGAAATGGATAAGGCACTATTTATATATGATCTTCACTATGTGGTGAGTAGGCAATGTGCAGTTTCTTTCTTATTGATCTCCTTAGCTACCCTCTGCCATTCTTCAATCCTAGGAGCGCAGGCGAGAGCGAGAGATCCCAGCCTCCTTCTCGCAGAGATCAAGAACTCTCCTCTTCCGGCAGCCACGCCACACTTGGAAGAAACGTGCACCCTTGCGAACCACACGTCTTCCTTCTTCCGTCTTCTTCTTTTGGTAGTCTGGTGACTGCTGGATATTTGGTTCTCGACCAGGTCGGGGAATGGCCCGGAAGGAGTGACTGTAGCAGGATCCGGGTCTGCCTGGAAGGTCCTACCTCCGGGTCCGCTGTACCTGATTAACTTGGTCACTCGAACCGTCAGCTCTGAAGTGTCCAACTCTTTTCTTTCCTGCATGCCGACTATGATTCCGCGCGTAACTGTTGACAAAAGAAAATCACATAATTAATAAAAATCCACCTTATGTACTTTTGATACATTCATGACAGACAACGCAAAGCAGCAAAAAATGATGATTTATTAATTCCGCGGGACGTCGACATGCTGGAACTCAAGTGAAGAGAGGCAATCCAGTATAAGAGCTGTTGTATAAATATGTAAGGAATAACGGTACTTTATTAATACAAATTGAGATCAATTGATGGAGGTAATGGACGGAGTGAATGCATCGATAATATCGATGCATTCATTCCGGTAACTTTGATCTTGCGATGAATTTGAAACGAGAAGATTTTTTTTTTGTTATATATGAATACCGCACAAGAGTCCCAACTGCTCCCAACCGTCTGGAGTCAGTGAGACTATGGCATTCCCAATTGGGGAATGTTGTGAGGCTGATGGTAGTGGGGAGGGGAAGGAGAAGGGAAGAGGAAGGTGGGGAAATACTTGGCTATTCAGATCTGGTCACCAAACATGGCTAAAAGCCATTTCAAGCAACGTTTCAATTCTGAATGGTGGTCTTTTACCAGGGCGACACTGAGAGTATCTTCCTCTCTGGAAAGTGCGCAAATAAACCATATATTATTTTTAATTAATTAATTGTGAAACAACACAAATTAATTAAATTAAATTTACTTGCGCACGCCGGGATTTGAATTTACTGTTTTAAGGTGGTACCGCACAAGAGTCACTACTGCCTGGAGCTGGTGGAACTACGGCATCCTCATTTAAAGAATGTTGTGATACTGGAAGAAATAGGGGAGGGAAGAAGGAAAATAAGAAAGTAGAGAAGTACCGCCATTTAGATCTGATCACTAATAAATGGCTATAACCATTTATACCAACTAATTGTATTTAATTCGTAAATGTTATTATTAAGTACTGCGAATATTTTAGTTCTTTTTTATTATTGTGACAGCTATTTCAGCGTTCAGATTTACTAGAGAAACTTCATAATAAATTAAATAAGAAAAATGATCTATTCATTATATCTTAGTATTTTCACAAGATGAAAATAATATAATTCTTTAAAACAATTAACCGATTTGCCACACATTTAAATTCATTGCCTTTATAGAATTCACGTTATTATAAAGCAATTAATAAAAACCTGCCACCATTAAAGCGGGGAAAACAGATTTCAACTGTAAGTACCTCACAGAACGGAGAATTTTAATTATCACAATTATTTCTGAGTAAATAAAATCACATAAGTAGGTCATCGCAATGTGGCCTAACCACAGTATGAAGATGACTTTGAACGCAAACAGCTGAAACAAAAATAAAATAGTTGCAGAAATTAATAATAATAAAATTTACCTCCTAAAACAAGTACGACGGCCTCCATGGTCGAGGGGTAAGGCTCTCGACTACGAATCCGAAGGTCGCGGGTTCAAATCCCGGCGTGCGCAAGTAAATTTTATTTAATTAATTTGTGTTGTTTCACAATTAATTCATTTAAAATAATAGTGTATTTGCGCACGTTCCAGAGTGGAAGATACTCTCAGTATCGCCCTGGTGAAAGACCACCATTCAGAATTGAAACGTTGCTTGAAATGGCTTTTAGCCGTGTTTGGTGACCATATCTGAATAGCCAGGTATTTCCCTATGTCCCTACCTTCCTCTTCCCCTCCCCAATACCTTCTGCCGCACAAGATTCCCCAATTGGGAATGCAATAGTCTCACTGGCTCCAGACGGTTGGGAGCAGTTGGGACTCTTGTGCGGTACTCATATAAAAAAAAAAAAAAAAATTGTAACGCTTGGATTCTAAATGGTTGTTTCTCACTGCGCTTTGAAATGAAATGCAAATAGACCGAGTTAAAAAATATATATAAAAAAAAACAATTGCGGTGGAGGTTGACATTGTGGTTTACCCTTGACAATAAACTACAGAAAATTTTCTTAGGCAAAGAGAAAAGGATAGTTCAAACCCCTTCTCTTAGAAATTTTATCTATAAAGTGAGTTCGCAAATAACATTGGTGTGTTAATGATACATACCATACTCTGTTGACAAATTAACAATAATTTAAAGCTACAGAAGTCACATTGAATCAGTTTGATGACTGTGGTCACTGGTCACTGGTCACTGGTCACTGGTCACTGGTCACTGGTCACTGGTCAGTCAGTAGACGTATTAAATAACCGTAACGGTTTCAAATATCCGAATCGCCTACCAATTAGTTCTTCGATCAATCAAAATCACATGCTGGCCAATTGATGGCAAACTAGTTTAAAATTGACTGAACGCGGATCAATTTTTATTCATATTCTTACATAATACTCGTATACGATATAAAGACTACGAGCTACAATAAAAAAATGGATTCCAATAAAAAATGAGACTGCTATACAATGCGTTAATTTTTATTCATAAAATTCTGAATGACCTTACATGCCAAAATATTTTATGGGTGATATTCATTTTAATAAAAATATACATAATTATGAAACCAGATTAGATTACCGTATACTTGAATAATAAAGTCATAGAACTGTTTAATGTATAAGCCTGAAAGTCTGAAGAATGAATGTATTTAAAAATAATTATTATGTTTATTGTAAAAATATAATATTATAAACAATGAAATGTAATATAAATACTAACACAATATTATATTTTTAAAATATATAACGCCAACATATTGTATCTCCATTAAACTCCGACGGCCTCCGTGGTAGAGATGTAAGACTCTCGACTACGAATCCGAAGGTCGCGGGTTCAAATCAAAAGTAAATTTTATGTAATTAATTTGTGGTGCTTCACAATTAATTCGTTTAAAAATAATATATAGTATATTTGCGCACGTTCCAGAGTGGAAGATACTCTCAGTATCGCCCTGGTGAAAGACCACCATTCAGAATTGAAACGTTGCTAGAAATGGATTTTAGTCGTATTTGGTGACCAGATCTGAATTCCCACCTTACTCTTCCACTTCTCCTCCCCCACCCCAATGCCTTCAGCCTCACAACATTCCCCAATTGGGGATGCCATAGTCTCACTGGCTCCAGACGGTTGGGAGTAGTTGGGACTCTTGTGCGGTATTCATATATAAAAAAACAACAATATTTTAAGATAAACGAAGTGAAAAATGTGTATGACTTTGAAAATTTGATTGTAACGCGTGTAAATATATCTTTGGAATGGTGTGAGTTGCATAATTTTACACATAAAATGGGTTCCCCTTAATAAAGCTTACTTTATAACTCATTTTTGCCAAAACATCGCATCTCCACTTTTTGGCAAAAATGAGTTATAAAGTGCAGCCCATTTTATGTGTAAAATGAATATTACCGCAGATCAAAGAGATCTTCCTCTAACATCGGTGTTGTATTGTGCAAGTGAAATATTGATACATGATTTGGCATAATAGATTATACATGACAGATGCTCAGAGAACAACCGCTATTCATTCGAAAGATACGAAAACGTGGGAGTTCATGACCAATGTTTATCGAGTCGATAAAAAATCAAGTGATTTCTAAATTTCCAACGAAAATATGAAAGACCAGCACTGTATAAATGTTAAAAGGGACAGGTTTCTACAAGTTCTGGGAATATAACTTGTAACGTAAGGACACTTGTAGTTCTAGAGACAAAGATAAGAAGCTTATCGTAACTTATCGACCACGACTATTTTTATTAAAAATGTTACCTCCTGGGCAAACAAAACTATTACTATCAATGAAAATTATAGTCAACACAAACACGCGTCGCTCTAACTCCGAGCTGTCGTGGGTGATAAAGACACCGACAATTGAATCAGAAACATTTAAATTGCGTATATATATATATTCTGGACTAGTTTATAACAGAGTTGTAAAAAAGTATTTTTTTTAATTGTTGGTGAGTTATTTATTTTCTAGTAGGCTGTGTATCAATTTTTACACTTTGAATATACAGGTCAAAAATATTACTACAAGCTTTGTCTTATGTCAATACGAAACGTAATAAGGATAAAATTCGCTTGGCAAGCGAAGTCTAGAAATGTTTGTTGTAAGAGCAAAAAGCGGTTTTTATTTATTTTGTGAATAATTTTGTAAGAAAGAAAAAAAACGTTTATAAAGGGAAAATGTCACAAACAATCTTAGATATAAAGAAGTATCTTTTTTTAATTATTTCTTGTACGCGTTCGTAATTTTCTAATTAAAAAGTAAATTATTTAGTAGTTTACGCATATATTTTTTATAACGTAATTTACAATTTTATTTTAATTCTAATCAAGCGAAACTACAGGAAAAGCTTCAATTTATCCAAAGCATATTTTTAGGTTTTTTTTTTGTAATGCAAAGATTAAACGAAATGCTGATTTCACTAATGGTTTCGGCTTAATTATATTTTTTTAAAACGTTTGACAGTAACATAAAATAGAAAACTAAAACAATAACATAACACAAATCATTAATGCTGCGTTATCCAAGCTACAATACTTAATTGTAGGATTCATCAAATTGCTGGTATAGATGACGCTTTATTTTATAAATGGAGTCAGCAAATATATCAACAATACTTCCAAACTTATTGCCCAGATCATGCATTCTATTGGTTAGTGAGTGTGACTGATAGTTGGTTGTGTACGCGTTGGAAAAATGTTACATTTTGTTTTGAATTTAATGTGTGTTTAATTGAAAAAAGATAAAAGGAAAAGGGAAAAAAATCCAAGCAAATGATAAACGAGTAACTCAAGGGCATAATAACAATTTTGTTGTCGTCTGAAGTCAAATAATAAAAATAATAAATAACCATTCCGCGATAACTGTTTTTCGGTTGTCGTTATAATCGTTATCAAAGGCGAAATTAAAGACGTATCACTGATCCGTTGAAAGCTCTCCCTCTTTCTCACAAACAACTTATGTAAAAGAAAGAGAGGTTGTAATTACTTACAACGGAGCGCTCAGCGGCAGGACATCCATAAATAATAACTCTTCCGTTATATGTTGATTTTAAAGTCCACCTATATTTTAATGTTGTAAATGAAATGGCGTGTTTGTCCCTTTTCGGGCAAGTCGTTGGAGGACAAATAATGCTTTAGCTACAGGCGGCTTATCTAGGTCAAATAACTCAACAAAAACGTCAAAAATGTTATCACGTGTTTACAAACTGATATACAGTCAAATACATCCCAGCCCGGGCACCTTACAGCTTACAGCGATAGGCAGGTATTCATACAATTCATAATAAGGTAAATAATATGGAAAAGGAACAAATAAAAATTTGTGGATAGACATTACGTGTAAGCTTTCTTGCGAAATATATTTGAAGGCAGGGGCGGATTTAATGGCGGTTTGAAAGCGCGCAGTAGTTGTAGGGCCCACATGGCAGGGGATCTCCAAATATTTGATTAACTTGATCGTGCCATCTTCTTCTTCCATTCACATTTGTTCTACATGTCCAAACCATCTAAAGCGTCCCTTTCTCTATGTTACTCATTACGCTTACATCAGCCTTGCATTCTTAACGAATCTCAACATTTTTCACACGATCATAATTTTTTTACGACACATTCGCCTCGGAGATCTCATTTATTCAGCATTCAGTCAACTTTCATCCTTCCTCCGTCAGTTCCATGCCACACTGCCATACATCAGGGTTGGTATCAGCATTATACAATTCAAAAGCATCTCTAGTGCGCGAGTAGGGCCCTCGGATGGTTAAATCCGTCCCTGTCCATATGCCTTCTTGGAAAAACATAACTTCAAACACTGCGTAAAGAAAACTTATTTGGTTAAATAAGGATAACGGGTTAGATATTTCATGGTAAATAAAGAACTATAGAATTATTCATAAGACATGTAATATACTTGTTGCAGCTGCACTGTACAAAGGTTCTAGAATTCTAGTTTATTTTCTATGAATTTTCACGCATAATGTTTGCGCTATGTTAGAAACATCAGAATGAAAAGGCAGTATTATTGGAATTATTGTATTGAGATATGAATGGCTTTCTTTGAAAGTGTGAAACCCTTTGAATTGTGTTTGTGTGTATATTCAGAGTATTGTGTCAGGTTATTGCAAAATTTATGTGAGACACAACAGAACTCATTCTATTAAATAGTAGATGACCGGTCAGTGGCTGAGTTGGCATCGCGTTTGGGTCTCACCCAGGCGTCGTGAGTTCAATTCCTCGGCTGGCTAAGTCCTCCATTACGACACAAGCAATATCTTCCGCTTACTGTGATGGTAGTAGGAGATTTTCAAATATTGTCAGGTTATTCGTAACCTGGGAATATTTGTCTTTCTTTTTTTTTTAAATATACAAATGAATAAGTTCACAGTACTTAAACTAGTATCATCCTGTATCATCCGAGTTTGGGTAGGTACCTAATTTAAAAATGTGGATAAACCACATTGGGTCTTGTCTTATCTTTGTGACAGTTTAATGGATATTTCAAAGTTACATATCTCATGTTGGAAATGCCGCCTGGTAGATATTCCTGTCAGAAAAAAGTATTGCAAATTTCATGACGAGCTTCTTTATACAGTTCAGATATAGATTTATTTATTATTTGGAAGCCACCTCTAGTCTGGAGCCGCAACATATCTATATAAAAAAAACGCTTGACTGTGTGCAGAAACGGGTGGTCCGATTGATAGATTCCCCTATCTTAACGGATTGCAATCTTTAGAGCAGAGGCGTCAGGTGGGAATACTGTCCTTGTTCTGCCGGTATTTCAATGGAAGATGCTCTGAGGAACTAGCGTCATTGGTCCCTTCGGCACCGGTGCATAGTGCATTGTACACGGTTGATAATTGGATGATTTGTATAGCGCTGTTTTATTTTTTAAATCACCTCGAGAGCGCGTCACATAAGAACGGGACGTTTCTACACGTTCTTGAGTTCAACAGCACGGCTGTGGAACGATTTGCCGGCCACTGTGTTTCCTCCCTCCTACAACATGGGACAAAAAGACTCCACACAGCATCCTCAAAGATGACTCCTGTGTTGAGTTAATGCAAAAAAGATACCTAGATATACGATTATTTTAGTAAATCTAGTATTAAATAGAATTACTATTAACATTTTATAGCTCAATTTTGGATATTTTACCACCTCAAGTGCGTTTATTTCTGTAAAATAATGACAAAAATAAAATCATTTTTAATTTTTCAAAGGCCGTCAAAACGCTCCAAATCGATACAACGCGTCAAATGTCAAAACAAGGATGAGCTTTACCGTACATAATTTTATATTTTAGTCATAGTAAACCATGACTAAACATAAGTATTAACTATTTCTAATTTTGAAACTGTCAGTTCATGGTAGAATTCCATATTAAAATGATATTTTTTATTAAAAAACCTTTGTAACTTTTAAGTATTAACATGTACCTTTTTAGAAACTTTAACTAGAAGAATTATAATAGTATTGAGCATTAACATTATCAAAATATCCACATTGACAATTGGTTTGCTCATGAATACTCTAATTTCAGTTATTTATAATAGTTTTTTTTAATATATTGTCGAATTATACAATTATAGAGTTTAAAGTCACCCAAATTAAGTTAAAATTTCACAAAAGCTAAAAAATACATATTTAAATCACAAAACAAAATCGAAAAATAAAAATCTCCATACTAATCCAAAAACAGAATACACACGTGACGTCAGATGTTCCAAATACAATGATGCCAATATAACAAGGTGTTTTGATGAGATGATTATTTATTCACTTTTAAATAATAATAATTCTACGTATATATATATAATAAAAGTTATATACTCAGAATCGGAGTTTGCTGATCTATATGAATACATATTTTTAAAGTCATAATATTTTTCACTGGAGTTCCTTATTGAGACAACAAGGGTAGGGAGGTAGGAACGGGCAGTGATAATATATCATATCTCCTAACGTTTTTCCTGAAATGTTTGACATTATTATCTTCCACCCTCGTTGGGGTATGTTGGCTACTAGCCCTGTCAAATATCAACACTCGAGACTCATATTTCACCCAGACATAAAAAAAACCCTCCAACTTATTTTGAATACCAAAAACACCGCAAGTTAATTCTAGAGATAAGTACACATTGCCTACCTCAGTTTTAAGTTATGAATTTCATGTTATATGTGTGGTCCAATCATCGAAGATCGATGGGTCCGACGGTTAATGGTTAACCAAGGGTTGTTATTCAAAGCAATATAATTTATTTATTTTAAATAATTAATTACCAGTGTATTACCAATGCAGTTACTATTCGACTTCATTCGTGTTGAAACCGACCCATCGCCTTGCACGGCAGTGGTAGGGATACATTAATACGTCCGTCACTCCTGGATACACTGACCCCCAGATTCCTATCCACCCCTCATACCCTTTTCCTTCTCAGAAACTGCTCTCCATCCTTTTATTAAAAATACCCTCCACACAGCATCCCCAAAGATGCCTGAATCCTGTGTGATGTTTATGTAAAATAAAATAATAGATTCTTTCTAAACAGTATTACGTTCTGGCCTACTTTTCGAATGCATATTTCAAAGCTCGTAATGGAAATGACGTTGCGAGTTGAAGAGAGATTTGAACTAGAAATTTCAGACGGAATAATTTGTACAATTTGCATGACGCCAGAGCTCACCGTTCAGAGTTTTTGCTGCCACTGATTCACACCTATTTTTATTACGTATATTCTAAATTCATTTTCTCAAATATCGATTACATAAATTATTTTATTCAACAATTTCATCTATCAAATGGGATACAAACAAAAAAATATATTGGCGAAATAAAGCGACCATTTATAGAAATTTTATGATTTGTTTTAAGATTCAGAGAGTAATTAAGCCATTGAGCAAGCCGACGGAGCGTGCCAATTAATTCCGGAATGCCATCAATTAAAATGTATTTACATTAATAAATCAATCAAATGTATTTAAATTAATAAAACATTTGAATTCTACCACGATTGCCGCAGACGTCGAAATGATTCAATTACCAGCGGTGAGTGCGGTGGCTTGGAAAGTGTGCTCCGGCGGGTAGATTCTTTCAAAGGATGAAATAACGTAATAGAGAGAATGTTACATCAGTCGTCACGGCAGATGTATCGTAGACTCCATTTTTCAAGATGGCCGCCTTAAAATTCTTGCATATTTCATTTGTTACACCTTTTTCTAGGATAGGTAGGGACCTAACATGTACGCAGTGGCGTGCTCTCGATAAAGGCTGAAAATCTGTACCTAAGAAAAACGAACCATGAAAATTCTATGCTCATTTATTCAAATAGCTACAAAAGTCAGCGGAAGATAAAAATAAAATTGTAATTTTCAAATATTCAACGCACAATTCATACCCGAACACACAAAAAAACTGCAAACAGACTACCTTTGGCCATAGAGCAATGCACGCCATTGCATATATGTAAACATTGTTTGGACTATATGCCAATGATGCAAGAAAGATACATCGATCTCCGAGGAACCTGTCTCTAAGAGAAAATTTTTTCAAGATGGCCGCAATTAATTCAAATTATTTTCATTAATATCTCAAGTTTCTTTTATTTAATTAATAAAATCAACTAATTAATTATATGATAATGCTTTTTATTTATCTTTATGATATCTTGTACACTTCGTGGTATTTTATAAACGACGAAAATGTGTTTTTTACTTTTGTAAAATTGTTTTCAGTTTACAGGGAATGGAAAAAATCTTTGTAAACTACCAATGTATCACATTAATTCCCCATCCAATAATATTGCCATGATCAGTTGTAGGTGTAACATGTAAGTATATATAATGACATGTAAGTATATGTAATTTTATACAAAATAATTTATTCCTACGTTGTTTAACTTTTTCTGTATTGTTTTTATATCGGACCGTAATGGGACTGAAATGAAAATATTTATTTTTAATTTTACTATATACGTTTTTTTTTAGTACACGTATCTTTAAATTGCTTAACTTTAATTTTATATTAAAAAAAGAAAAGTGTACCACACATATATTATGTTATTATGTTCATAAAAGAGATTATTTTATTTGACTTTGCAAAGAAACGAAATGGACTCCTTGCTACAACACGGCCCAATAGCATAGCAAATAGGAAACAGTAAAAATGTAAAAGAGATAGATAAATAAAAATATTCAAAACAAAAATAATAAAAAATTGACTGGCCAATGGCTAAGTTAAAAAATAAAATATTAAAATAGAATTTAAAATATTAAATCGATATTGAGCAGATGTTTAAGATACAATTTTAATGGAGCCTACCAACAACACAAATTGCCATACGAGAAAATGGATGAGAAATTTATATTTCAAATTTAGTTCGGAGAGAAAATTATTTCTAGTTTTGAAACTCCCAATAATTCATGGAGGAATTCCAATTTAATGTGATTTTTTTATTAAAAACCTTTGTAACTCTCTTTCACTTGTTTATTTCAGACCGGATCGGTTTCACCCTATCACGGGCATCTTCAGACTAGTTCCATTTAAACTAAATCTATGGTACTTACAGTATTTACGTCAGAAGTGAGCCCCATTTGCACTTTCTAACATTACACATTTATTATTTTTATAAACAAAATGCTTTTTAAACAAAATCCCTTTGCGCTATGCACAAAAATCTTGTCTTAAGTTTTTAAGAACTTTAGTTTATCAGTTATTACACATTTATGACTGAAAAAATTGTTTTATTGATGACGGAATGGCTTTAAAATTATATTTAAAACTTCTTTCGGGTTGGTTTATTACCTTCTGGAAGACGGAAGGAAGTGGAAGAAAATTACAAAGGTTTTTTTAATCAGAAAATTAGTTTTGCCTAGATTTGTTCACCGTGCTGAATCGCACTTGCACAGTTATATGATCCGAGAGACTTCCATGACGGCGCAGCAGCCGCTAATTATATCGTGAAGCGATGAGAGTGCACTAATCTGCGTTTGACGGAGCCGGTCCCTCGTCCCTGGCCTCCATCTTCCCTGGCCCACGACTAGCCCTATATCTATACCCATACCCTTCCATCTCAGTGGGCCCGCTGGGATCAAGATGGACTCAAGACGTGATGAAGGAGAGATTATAACACTTCGGCTTGATGTACCTATTTACATACACACTGTATCTAAACAATATAATTTCCGTATGCGTACTTTTCTGACATTTTAAAAATTGAGAAGGAAAATGTGTTAATAATATTATATATTTTCATATGAAGCAGACACTTTGAAATGTAACATTATAATTTAAAATAAAACATTCAGTGATGTAAACAAAGATAATGTTAACAATAATAAAACTATACGAGTATAATATATGTCATAAACTCATACATACAGACAACATAAGTCGTGCAAGTTTTCGCTAATAATGGCCAAGCTGCTGACTGTAGCCTGTTTGTTGGGATTACCCAAGCCGTATCAAATATCCAAATAACCGCTTTATTTATGCATATTATAAGCCAATACTGGGGATATATGTAAAATTTCCATTTTTCTCCGCTACCATAAATAAACAGACAATAATTTGAAAGAAGGCCAAGATGATATTATCATCATTTCGTTAGTAAAGTTGTTCTAATTAACAGATGTGCTAACAGATGGCACTGATGGCTACATTTGCTGGTATTGCCGAAAAGCACTGCTTTTTAGACACTAGCACAAACGAGTCGACCCTTGACGCACGTTGCGCACACATACGTTTGAATGTATATAAGAGATTCGACATTTGAATATGACGTGTACGTCATTTTGCATAATTTGTTCCTGCCTTTGACACATTATAGTGGAGCTGTCGGTGTGGCGCACGCGACGCTGCGTTTCGTGGTTGGTACTTCGTGAGAATTTTAGAAAAATATTGAATTTATGTATTTTTTTTTTTTTTATGCGAAACGAATAAATTATAATATCTAATTTTAACCGCTGTTTTTCAGTCGACAGTTTTATAAAAAAACGCCCGTCAAACATGAAAATTGTACAAATAATGGAAAATCACAATTTCAACATCAAAAGTACAATCGTTTTGGATGAGGCCCAACTCCACCCACATCATTTTAAGGCGCAGCCACACAATAGCAATGGGACAAAGAATAAAGTATACCATGGAAACTAGCCAACAAGTTAAAGAGTTACCCAGAAAGTCACATTCTATTGGATTCAACGCGTAGACGAAGAATTATTCAGAAGGGTAAATAAATGGCATGAACATATGACAAGTATAAATACAGCGGACTCGAGCCAACAAAGAGAGAAAAAATATATTATTGTGAGTATATAGCCATCTGAGAAAGCTATTTAAATACAATACGGCACGAACTGCCGCCGTACGGAGACATAATATCGAGAGTGCTTTGTAAACATCACATCGCACTTATGGACTCCTGGTGGATAGCAAATATCTCGAGAACAGATGCTGGAAGCTGGACCCAAGACAAAACGATTGTTTATCTACTAAAAGAGGTAACAGACACGGACGCAAGTTTAAAATTATGTAACACTTTGTAAAGTTGTTTTTTGGGCATTTTACGAAAAGCGACGCATAACCCAAATGAATAAAAAAATAACCTGACGATAATTGAATTTCTCCCACTTTATCAATGGTGTAGGACTTAGTTAACAAAGGATTAGCAGGAGGAACCCGATGCATTTGTCCACTCGGCTACTAACCGGTAAAATTGTATGCGAAATAGACAGAAAAAAACATATATTTTTATTGAGAAAATAATATTACAAAAGGTTTTACTTGATGTCTGAATGTTTTTCATTTATATCTGAAGCAGTCAAAACTGTCAAACGGTGAGCTTTAGCGTAAAGAATTCGCACAAATTTTCAGTACATATTTTATAGTTAAACTTAACTATTTTAAACTCGCTACATCACTAACATGATGAGTTATGGAGCTTTGAAATATACGTTTAAAATTCCACCCAGTACACTCCGACACAATAATACAAGCTATTGAAATCTATATTTAAAAGTCATGGTAGTAAATTGTTATTCAAAGCCATCGCGTGAAAGTTAATCGATTTTATTTATACAAAGTTTTTCTAGCAGCAAGTGCTCGAATTTGTCAAGGACGTGGGCGGGTTTTTGTTCGATCGTGCCTACAATACGAACAAGCGACTACCTATCTATTATTCAAGTATTCACAAAAATCTAAATTTGAAGTATGTGTTAGGAGATTCATGAATAGTACATCGAAAATCTGCTGTTGAAAATACAAGATAATACTAATAATAATTGAATGATTTGCATTTGACCGTAAAAAACTTAAGAAGTTTTTAATATATATTAATACTTTTTTTTGCACATTTTTTTTATATACAGGTTTGTTTTTTTGTTTTTGTTTGTTTTTTTTTTTTTTTATTTTAGTTATTTGCATATTTAAGTTTACAAAATAACTTATTATAACTCTTATACAGTTACATATATTGATAATAATAATAGATAAAGATAATTTAAAAACTAATGATTTTTTTCTTGTTTAACTTAATGTGTTTTTTACAATCTATTTAAAATTTATTAATTGTTGCACTTTTGATTGGGTCCGGCAGAGCATTATACCATTTCATCCCTTTATAAAATATGTTATTTTGCGTATTGGCTTTGTTCCTTTTAGGTAGCCTGTGCGTGAGATTTTTTACTTTTCTATAAGTGACTTTAGGTAAGCACTAACCGGCTAGCCTAGCTAAGCAATTTGCGGTTGCATTTCTTCAATTTATGGATATGATTGTCTGAAAAGATGAGTTTTAAATTTAGTTCTGAATTATGTGAAAAAATTCGGTAGAGCAAAACAATTAGCTATCACTTGATATTGTTGTTGTATGATTGTCGCAGTTGCAAAACCAATTCAAAGTGATTCACTGAAAAGTTTGTAACTTTTCATAGCTTGCGACATTGTACAATAACTATAAATATTTTTTGTAATATAAATAATTACTAACAATAACTTCAGTTTAACCCGAATATAGTTTTTTAGTTTTTCTTAGTCATTATAAAAATCTGTTGTCCGGCTCTGAATTCTAAAAAAAATTATATTTAAAATAAATGCCAAATCTTCTTTTGCCCCTATCCTTCTAATAAATGTAATATCAATAACAAATAAGAATAAAATAGTAACTGCAATATCACGCAATGTGTAGCGTTTTCTAATATTGTATCCTGTGCGTGTAATGCCATATCTTAGGCTGCTCTCTGACGGTCCGGTGAGGAACGAACTTTTTACTCGCTACTGGAGACACTGCACAGAAAAGTCCCACAATGGACTGCGTTGCAAACCGTTACCTTACTTTAGCAAACTTGACTTTTCTACTCAGTGTCTCCAGTAGCGAGTGAAAAGTTCGTTCCTCACCGAACCGTCAGAGAGCAGTCTTAGTATTAATATGCATAGATATCCACATATTTCGAAAGCGATGCTTTCTTCATCAGGAATATATAAACAGTTTTATTTTTATTTTTTATGTTTATAATTTGTCTATTCTTACATTATTGTGTTCTAAATTTTATCAATTGTCTATACTTGACATTACTATTTTTAGTATTCATATATTCCTGACGAAGAAAGCATCGCCTTCAAAACATGTAGATATCTATGTATATTTATAAAATGTTGAAAACAAAGTGTATTTTTGTTCATTTATTTTATAGTAAATTGAATATTTGAACTCTCGTGCGGCATCACAAATTAACATAAATAATTCTTCAATTCATTCAATATTCATAAGTATGACGAATCACCATATTGATAAAATGCCAGGTGATGATCTCTCCATGCCACAAGTCAGGTTATGTTATTATTTATTTAAGAGGTTTTTTATCTGTGCCACCCACCTAGAAGCAGACTGTCCGCCGTGTTCCATGGTAGCTCGTATCCATTCTTCACATTAATGTGGTATCGTGGTATGCCCCATTTAGAGAAAAGCACCGGTTCCATTACAAAACAAAACAGTGACAAAACTGAACATAGATGAAAAATTGTGAAAAAAAACATACCTAACCTAATCTATTATTTTATTGTGTTTTGGGGGACAAGTTTGTATCTTTTGCGTTGGCTAACGCAAGTTAATTCGTCCATAAACGACACATCGACCCCTTGGAATAACAAGGTTCCATCTGACACAACAATGTCATGCGATAATGTGCTCTGTAGAAGCTAACTTTAACACTCATTATCACATAACATTGCCGTCTCAGATGGAACCTTGTAATTCCAAGGGGTCGACATGTTGAGCATTATTTATTTTTGAATTTTAGAATTAGAATTGACCGATCAGTGGCTGAGTTGGCATCGCGTCGGGGTCTCACCCAGGCTTCGTGTGTTCAATTCCACGGCTGGCTAAGTCCTCTATCACGACACAAGCAACATCTTCCGCTTACTGTGATGGCAGTAGGAGATTTTCAAATATTGTCCGGTTATTCGTAATCAACATCCGAAATTATAATTTTTAATAATTGATTTGATTTTTTTAATTAGAATATTACGTACCCTACTCCATACTCACGTCACAGCAGAAATTACGTTATTTAGTAATGTTCCTCTTATACTTTCGAATGCACTAGTAAATATAATAATCTAACTCTTAATAAATTCTTCATAACCTTTTCTAATACATCAGAAAAGGTTATGAAGTTAAATAGATCTGTTATCTATATAGGATACATTTTTCACACTACTGTGTCAGCTTGTGATGGCTTCAGCCGTGTTGAGTGAACAGATCTAAATAGTTAGATACTACACAACCATCCTCTTCCCCTCTCCTCCCACTCGTCACTCCTCTCACCTTAAGAACGTGCCGTATCTCTTGCGCGATATTCACATTAAATTGATTATTCTGTTATCGAGTCTGTTATCACTATAACAAAACTGTTCTAATGTTTAATTTTTTGTCTATATTATTCTATTATTGCGCTACTAGGTGTACGATTATTTTGTATTTATTGTTGCATTATATAACATTGTTGAACTATACTACTGCTGACAAACCGGTTGCAGGGAGCTTGGCAGGTACAATTTATCATTTGTTAAGAATGAGGATTGCACGGGGATTGCGGGAATGCGGGAATGCGGGAGAAGGTAAGGAGGAAGGTTGGGAAGGCGAATTTGCGGGAGACAGTGTGTGTGGGTGTGAGAATGTGTGTGTGCTTACCCTGAGAGGTTTTCTTCCAGGGAGCTCAGCTCGGGACCTACGACTAGCTCGTCATCGGCAGGCCTCAGAGCTCTTCTTCAGGATCGTGAATCGACAGTCAGTCTTATAATTGGGGATTGTGACTCGAGACTTTAGTAATTAAAACTCTCAGATGCTTTCAGTAATCAGTTGTTTACTCGGTATAAAAAGGGGAACAGACATGGTAAGATTACACAAAGGGATCATGCTAATCTAAATTACAAACATGTTACGGGTAAAACTAAGATTCTCTCTCTGGAATAACTCTACGAACGGCATTGGTGAAGGTGGTTCGAAATGGAATTACAACACAATATAAAGGGGATATTCAAGAATACAGCTCACGGTTGGTAATGATGGTTGTCGGTCGGGCGTCCGGGTAATATTCCATCGCCAAATCCATGATGGATGGTGCACCTCGGAGATGTTCCCAAGGCCAAGTCCACGGAGAGAAGTCCGTGTGTCCAAGGCCGAGTGCGAGAAGAGAACGCGGCTGTCCAAGGCCGGGTGCGGGAAGAGAATCCCGTGCGTCCGAGCCCGGGTGTGAGAAGAGAATGGCGGCTCAAAGCGAGCGTGTGGAAGCCGGAACTCGAGTACGAGTGGTGTATCTTTTTGTCGCTAGGGGTGTTAACTTAACGAGTGGCTAGTAATTTATATAGGGTATATGCGTTATGTAACACATTCCCCTATGTCACGAAAAAAAGCGCCGTGGTAATGAAGCTGTAGGACTAAAAAAATCCTCTAAAATGCACCGTCGTTACAAGAATGAGAAAGCAGAGAGAGAGAGAGCTATCTTATGAACTAGAGATGGGTGAATTACAATGTGAGAGATGGGCAAACATACATGATTATGCACTAAGATCAACAAAATAATACATAGTTATGCAGAACAGTGATAATAATACATGGTTATGTTGAGTAGAAACAAAAATACATGGTTATGTTGAATATAAACAAGAAGAAAAAAAAAATGGCTCTATGGTTTATCATTGGTCTGTAAGCTAAGTTTCGGAGTGGTTTTGCGTTGTGGAGCGACGTGGGTTATTCACTGGTTTTATGTTATGACTTCACTGTAACCTGACCCTTTTGAGATAACACTTGGGTCAAGTAAAAACAAAAGTTCGGTGGAGAGTTATCATCACAGAGGTTTGGAGAAATAAACAGCAGTAGAAGGTTTGTGGTTTGCGTGTTGAGCCAGAGAGGATTCCTTATGCCAGGTGGCGAGGCCGGAATGTGGTTGATGATGTTCCAAGGTGAAGTGGTTGTATATGGTGAATAGTGCGCGGCGGCAATGTTGGTAAGTCTTGACAGTTATGGTGTACAAGATAAGGGTTGTGTCCATGTCTAGCGTGACAAAAGACGACGGCTGGCTTCTGGTATGAACTGGAACGGGTCTTGGTAGTGATAATGTATGCAAGACAATGATGAGTCTATGTCTAGCGTGACAAAAGACGGCAGCTGGCTATTGATGAACTGGAACGTGTCTAGGACTGACATGTCCAAAAGGTTGTTTTGAAAGTGTCTATGTATTATGAGACAACTTGTTTCGCAACTACACGTACGACTCCAGCTTGATTATGGTAAGCAGGGTCGGGTGTTTTTATGTTTGTGGTTGAAGAAGATGAACCTCCGTGACAGTTTGTGGTGATGGGGTGAAGTTCTGCTAGGCTGGTGATGAAGAAGGCTGCTGGGCTGATGATGAAGACGGCTGCTGGGCTTCTTTTTAGTCCAGGGGGAAATTATTATTAAAACAAAATTCTTGAAGTTTACCTGCCTGGTAGACCAATGATGCAAAAGTTTGGAGAGAAACAAGTGTGTTGTAAGAGAGAAAAGAACGTAGGTTAACCGCGTTTAGAGAATTTCAGAGAGAGAGAGAACGAACAAAAAGGAAATAAACAACTGAGCTGAGAGTCTTAAATTATATACCAATACCAGTATCCAGCATCAAGAGGTGACAATATATAGTCCATTCAGTGCAGTAGCACTGAATACATATCCACTGATACAAGAACTGAGGTTTGTACATAATTACATATATCTCACTTGAAAGCAATTGACCCTTTGTGGTCAATGTAATCGCTGAGGCGGTGACAATATATTACTATCAAGGTAAGATATTTTGAGTGTGATGTTGAGAAAATAATTCATGGATGAGGTTTGCCCTATTTGACAGACGTTATGCTGAGTGCGTAACGTACAATTTCCAAATACATGAATCATTTATTTCACTTGGGTGACAAGGAAATTGAGTACAGAAATCTGCTGTGATCTGGCTAGAGTCCAGGTTCAATCTCTTGGGAGAATGAAAAAAAGGTCAACAGTAGGGTTCTGGACTCATTACATTTGTGAAAATGAATGATGATTACAGCATACACAGTTATACAGAACTAGTCTTTTGCGTGTATTAGGCGAAAGGCTAGGGGTCGTTTTAATCTTCTACACGTTTGTGGGAAAATGACAGACCCTTGTTCAAATTTCACAAACCTAGGAGTTTTCTTATTCGTTTCCTAGACAACAAGTTACAAGTTTTATACAAATATCACAAAATATCAAACATTTAGTTCGATAGACAACAAATGTGGCAAACTTTATTTCAAGAAAAGCCAAAAGATATTATGTCGTTCGCACGAATCATGGTGAGTTTTATAACGTCTTCACATATCATGGTGAGTTTTATTACGTCTCCACGTATCATGGTGAGTTTTATAACGTCTTCACGTATCATGGTGAGTTTTATTACGTCTCCACGTATCATGGTGAGTTTTATAACGTCTTCACGTATCGCGCAAAATTGAACGATTTGCAAGGGTTGCCCAGTATTGAAAAGACGGTAAAAAATTAGGAATTTATGACAAATTACTGAAACAAATTTACCTAAATGTCAACATAGTTGACAACAAGAGTGATTATGACGACTCCTCGTATCATGGTAGATATTTTAACGTTCACACGTATCATGTAATACAACAATTACGTTCAAAAGGTACCCATTTCAATACAGACGGCGAGGTTAACATTAATACCATATATTTAATGATTGAATTAACAGTCCTTAACACGGCGTGAAATGTACATTTTAAATAATACAAAAACAAGTACAAAAGAGACCTAAATGGTTTTAAAACTCTAATTGTAACGAGGGGAGCAAAGTGATGGTAAAATATTTACTTACATAGAGCAAGGTATTTTGCAGAAGAGACCGAATTGGTTTTACTTACTCTTTTGCCAGAGAGTTACTGTGATGACTTAGTTATAAGGCTAAGTTTACGCAGCACAAAATGAATTAGGGACAATACAAGACATGAACCTAACAAAGAATATATCACCATGGCTTATCCAAGACCACTTTAGGTTTTACATACTTGGAATAATCAAGGCAATAGTTATACAAAGTAATTGTCATTAGTGAGGGAAACCGATCTTAAGATTGTTCATTTTGCCAATGACGTTTTTCAGAATTGACGTGTTAGTGTCGAGTTCTGAGAAAATGGGAAAATTTAAGAGCAATTTGGGTGTGAGCGCCATTCAATTTTGGAAAAATTGAAAAATCTAAACATTTACCCGTTATAACTTTCGTTCAACAGGTGTGATCTTCGAGTCAGAATGTTGATACCACAGCGGGAATTTACACTTGCATTTGACTGAAAATCCTAACCAGAGTTTGGTTACTGTAATTGGGTGCGTAACAAAAGTCAATGACTTTTGTACGTATGTACTCTCGAGGAGTGAGATATTTGAACAAACAAAAGTGACAAAAGGTTGCACAAGAAAAGACAAACACAGAGATGAATTGAATATTTACACATGACATGATGGGACGGAAACGTTGTTAAAGTAAGAGGGTAGGGTAACACCTCTGGGTACGTTTCCCAGAAATAATTACCGACAACAAAGGTGATTTCCTTATTTTGAAGTGTACAGTTTCAAAAAAAAGGAAAAAAGGTGTCCGTCAAGAGTGAAAATGAAGAGTGAAAAAACAGAGATTGAAAAAACAAAACAAACGATTGATTATATACAATTATGTTACAAGAGGAAAGGGTTACATCTGACACTAATGTAACTTCCAAAAAATGTAAGGTTTTCTTACATGTTAAATAGTGAATGTTTCTGCGACATTCGCAACATGTGGCAATTGTTGATTTTGTCCACAGGGTATGGATGAGTCAACATGGGATATGGTTTCTATTGTTTCCATATTTCCAGTTTTGCAGATGTCCTTCATGTTGTATTTGACATAAATGTCAGATGGAGCATATACTGAATCTGAGATTATTCTCAGTCCAGTTTCCAAACGTAATCTTCGAGGGTAGACAGAGGTTTGTAATTGTGGAGTGGTTGACTTTCCATTCTGATGAAATTGGTCGTAGTTTATATTTAATTCCTCTGTGACCGAGATGGTATTCATGTATTCTTGAGGAATGATTTCTCCTTCACTGGGCTGCATGGAATTGAAGGGCTGGGCCTTGATGTATTTTGTGTTGAAAAGTTGTGCGTATTTTATTAGAGCTTTCTTAGTTTTGTTTTGTGGAGACAGGTTTCTGTCGCGCAATGCTTGAAGAATTGTGTCCTTGTTTGATTGGTGAATGTTGGCGATGATACCCAAGGCAGGTGTGGATTCCATTTTGAAAATTAAAATTTAAAAAAGGAGAGAAAAAAAAAAATTTTAGACTTAGAAAAAAGTTGAGAACCTCTGATTTTTCTAAGTGTTTGAAATTTAACAAAAATTGGCCAGGGATTTGTTTAGGGGGAAGATATTTTAAATTTCACTATTCACTTTTGTAACTTTGATTTAAAACTTGAAAAATTTTGCCGAGATTTTAGTTTAGAAAATGGTAATTTTCAAAAATCACTTTACACTTGTTGAAATTTGAGGTTAATTGACACTAGGCAATCACTTCCTTGTTTATTGTTTTTATAAGAGAGAAACTCGAAAAGGGATAAAAATTCGTCATTAATTATTTGAAGTTTTTTATTTTTTAGAAACACTGGCGTAGTAGTTTTAATTATAAATTTAAAGTACCACTTGATTTAATTGTCTTTGGTTTATTTTATTATTATTATAGTCACTGACAGAGGGTTTTTTAATCACTTGATAAGGTATTACCATACAATATGTAAACACAATGTTACATATTTGCGAGAATTATTTGAGGAAATTGAAGTAGGTAATCCTTGCAGTAAATTTAATTGTACCTGTTGTTTAATGGGCAAAAGGTCTTAAAGGTGAAGTTTGCGAACTTATTTATCGAAAATAACTTAATTGTTGCAAAGCCGATAGCAACGTAAGTGACGGCGTGAGTTGTTTGTTTATGGAACTGTCAAAAATCAGCTGACTTGATCTAGGCAACTTGAGAAAAATAAAAGAGGGACTGTAAAGTTGCCTATTCTGTTAATTTGCAAGTCGGTATAGATTCAATTTTGCCAACTTGACAATGCTACGACGCGCTGCGTCTGGAGAGTGTTCAAGCGAACTTCAGACGAGTTTTGGTTGAGAAAAAGAATTCGGTCGAATGTTCTAGAATTCTGCCGCGCTTTGTCGAACGATCCCGATGTGATTGTTGCGTTACGTGATATGAAATGTTCTAGAATTCTGCCGCGCTTTGTCGAACGATCCCGATGTGATTGTTGCGTCACGTGATATGAAATGTTCTAGAATGTTTGGCGCGTTTTTAACGGTTTTTTGACAACGTCTCGAAATTGTTTCTAGAACAATTCTGGCGCGTATTTTAACGGTTTTATGAACATGGTTAGAAATGGTTCCAGAAAAAAATTGCTATGGGAACACTTTACAGGGAGAAGATACAATACAATAAGAGACATTTATACCGATTCTGAAAGCATCCTATGAGTAGGAACTATGTTTGCAACGAGAATAATTGCGGCAAGTTTAATGTATGGAGTCTGTTCCAATTCCCAAAGAAGGCCCTGACGTTGGGAAGCCAGTGTTAAGAATGAGGATTGCGGGAGACAGTGTGTGTGGGTGTGAGAATGTGTATACCCGGAGAGAGGTTTTTCTCCCAGGGAGCTCGGTTCGGGACCAACGACTAGCTCACAATCGGCAGGCCTCGGAGCTCTTCTTCAGGATCGTGAATCGACAGTCAGTCTTATAATTGGGGATTGTGACTCGAGACTTTAGTAATTAAAACTCTCAGATGCTTTCAGTAATCAGTTGTTTACTCGGTATAAAAAGGGGAACAGACATGGTAAGATTACACAAAGGGATCATGCTAATCTAAATTACAAACATGTTACGGGTAAAACTAAGATTCTCTCTCTGGAATAACTCTACGAACGGCATTGGTGAAGGTGGCTCGAAATGGAATTACAACACAATATAAAGGGGATATTCAAGAATACAGCTCACGGTTGGTAATGATGGTTGTCGGTCGGGCGTCCGGGTAATATTCCATCGCCAAATCCA
>JAHDVE020010714.1:0-51219 GCA_022606495.2 Halesus radiatus
ATATTGAATTTCGCAGACAACCCTCCTGTAATTAATTACATAATTATATTATATTTTCACACCTTAAAATCTTAAGTATTGTTTGTTGTCTTGGGTTGAAATCACCGGTTCCAGTAACTTGTTATACTGTTAAGCGAACAATGATACAATAAACTTTTGTCCGGTCCTACTTAACAAAGCTCGATATAAAAACCTTTTTGGCAGGTATGTATCTACCACAGAGCCTAATCTTCTTTTGTTTTATGTTGTAACTTTAATGTCACAAATTATTCTTTTCCGCAGCCGGGAAATCTCTCGGTCGCCGGTCCCTCATATGACGGCATTTATTTCTAATATACGCTCCGTCAGGGCTTCTAGCATAGGGTGAACAAAACAAATTTATACCTATTTAATTGAATGTTAGTCAGTTATTTTAGAGACTCGAGTAGTTTCCACCTCAGTAACTCTGCGAACGCTAATGCAGAAAAGAAATGTGTGAACATGAACTCGCGTCTGCAGCACAAAACCAATTGGACGTAGTTATGCAGAAAGCATCCAACCCAAAAGAGATTAACTAACTAACCATCACGCCGTTTCCCCGCAAGGGTAGGCAGAGAGGACTGACCGTCAAACAACTCGATCTTGGCATACACTTCTTGCTTTATTCACATTCATACATCGTCTCATACATTCTCTTCTATTATTCCGACTTCTGACATGGCCCGACTCAAGTATTTGATTCAGTTGATCGTGCCATGTCTTCCTCGGCTTCTTCTTCCATTCACATTCTTCTTACACTCCTTTCTTCGTTCATTCGCTCCACATGCCCAAACGCGTCCCTTTCTTAATCTTACTCATTACGCTTTCATCAGTCTTGCATTCTTTACGAATTTCAATATTTTTCACACGAAAAGACGATTGAATGAGAAAAAGGCGTTTGAATATTTGACAATACAAAAGCATATTACAGTAGTTGAGGGGTGATTATCAGTTTTTGTATATTGTTATTGCAGTTGGAGCTTATATGTTTTTAATATATAAAGATCTCGTGTTTATCTGTTTATGAAGTCGATTTTGGCAATTTGTGGGTTGGACGCTTTCTGCTTCTACTTCCAATTTTGATAGATATGCTACAATTCTTGGTACCAATTTTGTATTACATATCAATTGTTATCAAGTTTCGAGTTTTGCATCGTATTCTCATTATGTGGGTACTGCATTCCCGTTGGGTTTCTTGGGTTTGTTTATCCACCGTTGTTTGGTGGTGATACCGCGTATACCATTATGATAGCGGACGGGTGTTTATGTAAGTGGCTACACATTCTACACAATGCATCGTTTGCCGGGTCTGTTTTTGTAACGGCGCCCACCAATGGACGATTTGGTCGCATTATCAACCGAACGGTGACGGCTCCGATGCACTTTTGATATTGATAACTGAACTGCAGCAGTTGTCTCCCGCTTTGGAGTCGAATGGATTTTGATTTTTCTCGACCTTGTTATTAAGTGCGGTCCCATGATTTTCCCCCTTTGATGAAAACACTTTAATTTGCGATTTTTTTTTGTAGAATACTAAAAGGCGATTTCTTCAGTTTTTAATACATATTTTAAATGTGGTTAACAGATATTTGCCCCGTTGAATCGATAATGCTACAAACCACTTCCACATAATTTTATGAACATAGCTTTATAATATTTTTTTATAGTGTTGGATCTGAGAGCGCCGTTTCTCGCTGCTATAAGCTTCGATTATGTGAAAGAGTGAAATGTTACAACGGAGCTCTCAGTGGTAGGCCTTTGGTAGTGAGTGCTGTTTATGAATAAAACTTTAATGCATTCATTCTAATCTCAAGCACAATACATCATATCGGCACATTATTTTATTTTATTTTGCAGCATTTAAACATAGGTGGTTTGGCTCGTAAAGGTAAGAAACTATTTCCTGGTCTTTTGATCGTACATTCGAATAAGGTCATCGGTGTTAAACCATCCGTAAAATACACCTTTGACTATTATTTTCGCTAGTTTGCATACGAGAAGCAGGCAGATTTTATAGGCTCTTTCCGAGTATTAAGGTCGGTGTAAGTAATTCGTCTTTTGTAAATGGGCAAGAGGTATAAATCAAAGAGAAGAAAGTGCAGGCGTGAAGATCTGAATGCACTTATTGCAGGTACTTTAGCCGACGAGTGTCGTAAAAGCCGTTGTAGCTAATTTTACGCCGAATTTATAAATGAGTGTTAAATCTTAATAGGTTAACTGACAAGTATGGGGTCGTTTCTCATGTAAATTTTATGTAGATTTTTTATTGAATGAATTCGATAATTTATTTAACGGTGTTTTGTGAGTAATTATTAATAATGTTCAATTTATTAAATATTTTAGCTCCTCGAATTGAGACAACCATCCTATCGACATGGTGTAGGTGCCTACTCATCGGACTTAAGTCAGGATTACGGGTTCAATTTCTGCAGCAACAAAAAAATATTGTACTGGATTGATTTATGAACTATTTTATTCATTGCTCCGCGCAAAAAATGCTCCTTCGCTCCATCTACAACATTTTTTTCCTTTTATTACATTACCAATCTTCCACAAAATATCTTTCAGGTTCCGCTTCAAATTCAATAGTCAAATCTATAGGACTGACCAAAATAATAACTGAAATATCAAGTATACGAGTACAATGGAAAAGTATAACCTTCGCTTTTCCGGTTTACTGCTATGCTGAGTTTAGACATATCTATCTGAAAGTATTTCTTTATACCGTTTTGCTAACAGCACAGGAGAACTAATAAACACGTTCAAATCTATCTGTTCAATGTCTCCAATCGTCTGCTTTGCTCCTTCCGGAAGGCACTCAAAGCTGTCTTTCGCCGGGAACAAATAAATAGACGGCGTTGTTCCGCATCTCTGTTGTTCCGCTCATGAATGGGCGACCGTGTTCTATTGAAACCGCTCACTTTCCTCAGTCCCCGCGTTAGTAAACATAAACAAGTCATTTCTCGCGCATGCTAGTTAATAAGTTAGTATTTATCATTCCCAGAGTTCATTCATTTACTTGCTGTGTTATCAATTCAGTTGGTATTCTAAGCGGAAAGGCGCCACGCGATAACTACGAACTATCAATATGAACCACAAGAATTATCGAAGTAAACGGTCAGCACAATTCGTAAATATTATTTGTTGTTTTCACAATTTTTAACTTTTTTTTAATGATTAATTAAATTAACCTTTGTAAATATGTTTGTATTTTTTACCTAAAATTGTGATTTTTAATGTCGTTTTACCTACATATTTTTTAATGATATCATTATCACAATGACAAGTTATTTTTAATTGTATAAAGCTATTCGCCTATCAATATTTAATGGTATTGCATTCAGATTCACAAGTCAAAACAATGATTCGAACAATTCAAAATTGTATCGATTACTGTCGATCATCTTTTTCACGTCAGACATGTAATAAATATCATTCTGAGATGTTGCCGAAACGGAGTCCTTCCTAGTTTGATTCGTGAAACCTTCGGTGAATCATTGTTCGGAATCTGCGACAGGACTAATCTTGCAAGGAAATATTCGGTCTCAGGGCTGAGAGATCGAAGTCCTCGTCGGAATGCGGATCGGACTGACAGGCCAAATTCGGACACGCAAGGTTTTCTCAACTCGTGGAGAGGTATAGGTATAGAGGCTTGGAACCGGGATCGATTCAAAAAATGTTTAGCGGACGGAAATTACAAACACTTTAAACTCAAAAGTAACATAATGGTTCATACAAATTCTATGCTTCGGATCATGAATTTTGAACAGAATTTGAATGGGGTTTTTATTTTAACCCCTTGTCGATAGTATGTTTTGTCATTAGTCTGTGCAGACAATGACTGTTTTCAAACTTTTTACTGTACGGATTGATTTTGATAACAATTTTTATCCCAGCATTTCATTCCAGGGTTTTTATTTTATTTTTTATTATTCAACTTTACTATGTATCTACCCTATAGTTGCCAACTTATATGTGTAAACATTAATTTTATGTAAGGATAAGAGTGGTTACCGCATATTAGAACATTCACTGTCCTTAGTGGAAAACTACGTGAATATTGATTAATTCAAACTTAAACCCTTTCAAATGGCAAAACTTTCCTTCCACAGGCAAACTTCTCTTTTATCCAATTAGAAAAGTTTAAACCGAGCCGAATTGATCAGTTGATGGTAATATTATCTTGCTGAATTTTTCACATAATTCTTATTTAAGAGCAATGTACCTATTTATGCCGGGCGGAGTGGGTAATGCGTTTGGAGTTTCGAAGGTTGTCCACTTACTTTTTTCTTCTTTCTGTGCTGTGCTTCCGCCTTAAAAAAAGCGCAATCGCATTACCTTATGCAGAGTTGAATTACAAAAATAACTTGACATTGGCAATACTACCATCCAAAAAATTCTGGCCACGTATGGGTACTTATTTTATAAAAAAGTACAAATTGATCACTTTGACACAAAGTTTAATGCAATTTGTTTATATAATATTAAGTTTTAGCAATATGCATTTACTTTACCTTTTCTGTTTGAAAATTAAATACTTATCCATTGTTTTTTTTTTTCGTTTTCTTGGAACATGGACACTGATTGATTGATATACTTTCACAAATTACAGGAATGTTGTATTGGAGAAATGTTTATCTTTCATTGTAATCAATACGTAATTATTTCATTTACTATTTATTTAGTACGGTATATATACATTTGTTTATAAAATGCATTGACTTTCCAACTAGAAGTTTAATTCAAACTTTTTAGAATGCCTCGAGATTTGTTTTCAGATAAAAATGATTCAGAAGAAAATGTTCATGGAGGTCCCTACTCCGAAGTCTGCTATCGCAGTTTCGATGCAATTACCTGTTTTATCTTTTTCGAAAAAGTGGTCACGAGATTCTGAATAATCTTTCGTTTGGTTTCGCCATATCAATCTGATTTCCATCTTTATAATAATATTATCATTCCCATTTATCGGATAATCTTTTGAAATAAATAATTGCGACTCTCATGTCTTAACTATTTTCACCGCACTGAAAACAATGAAATGGGTACTGCATGCTAAATGTAATGTACGATTATAATTATTTAATTTAATGTTAAAAAATCAATTAGGTAGCATGTATTCCATTATTTATGCTCTTTGGTATATTGTGAAGCGACGTTTACCGGTATTAATCACATTAGTCTTGTATTAATGTTTTTATTCTGTCACATTTAATTATTCACGTACTAATTGTGCGTTTTTACGCAGAATGCTTCAATTACTTTGGCGCTTCAATGATAATGTTGAAAATTTTCAGCAGTCTTATCGTTGCTGTCTAGATTCAAGGCTTTAATGCTCCATGACCCGATGTCAACAAATCGTATTTGACTAACCTCCCGCTGAGGTCACATATATTATTTCATTAATTTCAATCTCGTCACACAATTGGACATGATATTGCGTTATATCACTGTCGGGACGTTTCCGTCAAACGGCATTCTGCTTGTTAAAATATCACAACCCACTATTTTGACTGTTTTTTTTGTTTTTTTTTTTTTAAGTGCCAGTTTAACAGCCTATCCGAAGTCTCTAAGTCTAATGAAAGAATTGGCCGAACTATCTATCCAACTCAAAGTCATACCACAAATCTCTTTAATTTCAAATTCGTTACATAATTTCATACAATATGTTATATATCACTCCTGGGGCATTTCCTGCAAACGCCATTTGACTGTAATCCTGCTTGTTAGATAAAGTAAACTACAATTTTGCCATTTTTTATTGTTCGTTGAAAGGATCGCCGGTTTAACAGCCCATCCAAGCCCTCTAATGAAATAACTGGCTGAATTATCTATCCAGCTCTACGAAATACCGTGACAACGGGGAATATCCTCATCAAGTTATTACCCAGCGCTGGTAATAAGTTGGCATGACTTCCCCATCCCCGTTGACCTTCCCGCCTGTTTCTGTTCTGTTCTGTGACTGACTGTAAACTGTAAAATATTCGCCAGCAGCAGACAGCCTGATATTATTTCGCCGATCGATCAATGAAAACATTTGGACGGCCTTCTCTGGGCTATATTTAAATACGCCCCGTAATGTAATGTAAGCAAACATAATTACTTACTTACCTACCTACCGTTATCGTTTCCATACTCCTGTGGACTGTGATTATGTTACCTAAGTTCTATTGCAAATAGCCTAGGAAAAACACTTTGGCAGGAATGGAACAGATAATGTTTCTAACAGACTTCGAGGGGGCACGCCTGCCATTCTCATCCGAATTACTTTCTATGAATTTAGCTTCACATTAAGCCTCCGCATTCAGAATGTATGTGTACATATTGCAAAGTTCCCCTGAAAACTTGAGGTTTTTATGCACTTAAACAATATATATTTTATTTAAGATAAGCTCTATTCAGATGTCTTCTTAAAAAGTAATTATATGAAATTCCCTCCACAGAAAAAAAATCGCAAAGTATGCTCCGAAGAATATAAATAACACGTGTGCTTCTGTTTTTTAACATGTTTTAGGTATGAAAATTTTCACATCGTATGTAGTAGTCCTGAGATTTTTGCTCTGTTCTAAATATATCGTGTTTTACTAAATATTTTTTAAACGATCGCTTACGCCCTAAACGTTTTTTTTTATTATTAGGTCGCTCGCTCTTTCTGCCGTATTAACATATCTGCCTTTCAAACAATGTTTAGTTTCCGCTCGGAGGATATTGCTGGATCTTCAGGCTTCGTTCCAAGATTAAGATAAAAAAAAGCAATATCAGCTGCTCTTATTTAAAAATAATAATTAAAAATTTATTGAAAACGACAAAGTCTCTGACAGTAATAATTATCTATATTAGACGTAATAAACTCTGTATTTTTAATGAACATGTTTCTGCATAGAGAACCAATAACTTCGTTTTTTTTTAAGTATACGTGCCTTCTAAATAGTATCAGTGAATTGCCATATTTACTGTGATTGAAATCGCCACTTATTTGGAAAGGGCTCGGATACAATTAGTTATGAAGTAACAGTCTAATAATATTTAAATAAAAATAAGGTATTTCCTTGTGCCAAACCACAATATGGATCTAGTTTTCGTAACCGATCTTTACCTACGTCATTCCACCCGCCCCCATTCGATTACTGTTTTTAGTGTACGGCGTATTCTTGCCTAGGGTCATCATTTTTATTTTTGATCGAAACACGTGGAAATTTTTTTTTATAGATCGGTATGATTAGAAGCACTTTCTTTTTGTTTTTGTTTATTTTAAGTCTTGAAATCGCTTGTCGAAAAACGTTATCCATAACAAACCAACTAGAGGTGTATTCTCTGATTATTATTTAGTTTACAGTTTCGCCTTGGTATTTTATTCTGATTTTGACTGAGAGGTGAAGAGCGCAATGCTGTGTTTTCATTTCCTCTTTGTATGTAGCGTTTTTTTCTTTGAATGTCATATTTGAACATGAAGATTGATAGAGTTTTTAAATGTTGGCATGTGAGGTCGCACCGTACAGCTTCCTTGGCATGATAATAATTCTGCAGTCTGCGCTATTTATAAATCCATATTTAATTAAACAGTCTATCTAATATCGTCTGCATATATATACAGGGTGTATCAGCACATACCCGACAAACTTTAACCAGTGATTCCTGAGCTTGTTTAAAGTTTAAAATTTTTGTGAAATTTCGGTCTCCGGTATAATTTTTTTTTAGGTTTTTAAATTCAGACGAAAAAATCTTACACATGTCGTCACTGGTCACTAAGCCGATGCCGAGTAACCGACCCCAACTGTCCAATATCTATTGTTTTTTTTAATGACAAAAATGCTATCTTCATTTTTTACTCCAAATACGTCTCGGGAATCACTTATTAGTTTGTCGAATACGTGCTGATGCACCCTGTATAATCTTTTGCGTAGTAATGTATCATATGTTTTACTCAAATCATGCTAATAGTTTACTCCTCTCACATGCATTTCAAACTTGCACACAATGTATGCATTTTTATATATTAATGTCTGACTAATCCGGCTGCATTCTGTTGATATAAACATTTTTGTGGTTATTTATGTTTAACTGTTAATGTGGCATTTTATTATAACCCATTCCCTAATGATATTTAAGTAATGAAACAATATCAATGATCAATTTACCTAGTGTGAATACACCGATTACTATGTTCGTTTTCAATAAATAAAGATAGAGACCTCTATCGAATAAAGCTGAAAGCGGTATTAATAATAAACCTATTCAAAAATACGTTTTCCCTATTCACGACGGCCTATAATGTTGCCTCGATAGCTTATGGTTCAGCGCAATTGCTCTATTAGCTGAGACATCGCAATTAAAATCCCGGTTGCAGCACAAATCTTTTTCCCATATGATAATTGTTATTTCAATATCTAAGCAAATGAGTTTTTATAGGATTTGCAGCGCAATTCCTGCACAATCACAAATAAATTAGGTTAAAAAAATAATTTTTAAATATCACTCACCTTCATTGGCTTTTTACTAAAACTATTCAAATGTCTTTATTAAATTTCAAGGCTGGAAAAACTCATAGTAATTTAACGAGACATGAACTTTGGTACAGAATAAATTGTTACAAACTGTCAAACAGTTTCGTGCTGTCGTCCATCGAAATGCTCGGGCAAATTAGCAATATTGTCTGGAACAATTTATTTAGGTACCAGTCTTGTATGGCGGTATACAAATCATAACCTTAAATTATACCTTATAATTTAAATGTGTTTAATTAACATTCAGTAAATTTCCTAGGAACTTCCCTTTACTAAGCATGAAATATCATATTATTTTGTTGCTCTTCTATACATCATGCATTCACTACTAATTAATGAATTCGAAAAACAATCCTGCCAAATGAAAAGAAAGGTTATGGTAATTTACTTTCCACCAGCGTTAAACGCCGCCTTTCTCCTACCGACAAAATAATATATTTCTTTCCTTTTTAGCTGAAAGTTGCCTTATTCTTTGATATTCACGTGCGGGTGGGTCTTTGGGTTTATTCCGCACGCCACCCCTCACTACTCGGTTTCTTTCAAACCTCCTTCGCCTTCTCGTCCCCTAGTCCGTTCTACTCCTCCCTCATGCCCTTGCGTCTCCTCCTTTAATAACGTCTACCACCCCCGGCCTCCCAAGATCAGGGTCTCGGGGAACCCCGTCTCGCATCGATTGGCTAATGACCCGATCAACCCAAATGGCGACACTAGAGGAAATTAGTTAATGATCTCTTTGGTACAATTTTCGGGATCGTCTTTCGTCCTCGTTCGCGTTCTCACCCCAAATTCTCTCACACCCTCGGAGTATATGGTACACAGCATTACCTACGAAAAGGTGAAAGCTTTCACACCTTGTATCATATTCTACTTTATTTTAGTACCAGGGGCGTGCCGTGACATTGTAAATTGGTAATCTCCATTAATTTAACTCTATTCCTGAAGAGAATGACCTTAGTTCATGCAGGTTTAGGTAGTGCCTAAACTCCGTAGGCCACCAGATGAGTATCTTAAAAAATGAAGTTATTGTGGTGTTATTTTTAAGTGTTAATTTTTTTTTATAATAACTACTTATCATTACAATTAGATTTTAAAAAACAATTTATGTATAAGAAAGTTCTGCATATAAATAAATCGTTTTTTAAACTAAATAATAATAGATTATTTATTAAAATTTTAAAAACTTTATGTTAACATGGAGTTCTACAAATTTAATGTGAATACAAAAAAGATAAAATATTATGGTATCTGTTGATATCCGGCGCTTTTTTTCAAGCACTGGCAAGCTGTTAAAAACTTTAAAATTTGTAATATTTTTGCTATATGATTTTACTGTTACGAATGTTTTAAATAATTTTGTTGGTTTTAAAACACAACTTTGTAAGTTGTAAGTACGAGTATATTGTTTGGATCGTGCTTTTCAATATTTTTGTAATCTCCAAATAATCGCTTACTATGCATGAACGGCACGTTCCCAATGCTTACAACAATTTTTTTGCAGTTTATTATCACCTGTATATTTTAAAATTAGGAATACCTGTTCATATTATCACGTTAATTTTGATGTTTTTATAATGTACCGCGTGCAGTGGCTTCAAGTTTGCAACGGAGAATTATTTTATACAACGGTTTTCGCATTTCAATGATGAGACTCGTAGATAAGTTTTCTGGCAGATGGTTTGAAAGATTTTTATCGGATATACGCATAAATAACATACATTTATATATATATTATATTTCAAAAGTTACGTCGTGTTATGATACTAAAATCTTTTTTTACTTCGCTTAATTTATACCAGCGACCAATCACGTGGACATCCTTAAACGTATATCCATACAGTTAATTTGCTTTGATTTTAATGTATTATTATTGCGTTTCAACTCTTTAAACTTAAAACACTTCGTTAATATGTAATATTAGTTTGAAGCTTTATTGTAAAAAAAAACGTTTGTAAATTGCTGATATGCGTAGGTACGTGTTGTAAAAATAAGAAAAAACCTTGAAAGTTCGTTAGCTTTAAAGTAAAACATATTTTAAAATTGTGCGTTGAGTACATTGAACTCGTTTTTTCCTCGGATTTTATCAATTCAATTAACCATACTACGATATCAGAATTAACCAGACTTACTTTTAATATTACTGTTTTATTTGACTTTAAAAGAAAGGAACCATTAGTATTGTTTCTGCTTTAATTTTATAACTCAATAATACCATCCTTAAACAAATAGTATTGGGATATCATGCGAAATTGTTATAAATTATAATAATTAGTTATAAATTTCGTTTTCGTGGTTTGAATTGGGTTTCAATTTGAAAGTACCGAGGCGGGAACGTGCTTATTACAAACTTAATTCTGAATTAGCATGATTTGTTTTTTATTTCTTTTGTACGTGTCCGATCGCGTGCAGCCCGCCCTGTGTATCCGTCCATGGCCGAAGTAGATCATTCAGTATGGTCAGGGCATAGGCGAAAGTTACTCCCCAAAATTCATACAAGTAGACCTAATAAGCTATTTCTTGGGTTAAGCTTAACGTTATATATCTTTTGATCTGTCCAGAATATGTGACCATTCCCGTGCAATTTAACGTAAATAATTCGTACACTCATTTGCTTTTCACCACAACGCTTAATTAAACTTAAAAAAACATTTGAATCATTAAGCCATCAGAAAAATCGTTTTTCTCTTTTACAGTTTGTGCGTTTAGCCGAATACAGCTCTCAACAAGTCTCTTAAATTCATTGTTTTTTTTTTTAATTTGCCAATAGTAAACGACAGATAATTGTACAAGTCAATTTAACAAACGACACCAAAGTATTTCCCGAATTATCGTAGTCTTCTGCCTTGTCTAGACTTATATTTTATTTATTTTTTACACGAACTCCACACAGGGGGGGGCCCTGAAAAAAAAATTTCCTCGGGACCATCTTGGGGATTCTGCGTGGAGGGTCTTTTTGTGGAAAGGAAGGAGAAGAAGTTCTGGGAAGGAAAAGGGTATGAGGGCTAGATAGGAATCTGGGGGTCCAGTGTGTCCAGAAGTGACGGACGTATATACCCATCCCTCCTGCTGCGGTGCAAGGCGATGGATCGAGAGTCCGGCTTGAGAGGTTAAGGAGTCGCCCTCAACCGGCCTCTCCCGATCCAGCCCACCACTCAGTTGGTGGGCAGACGCATCCGCCACCAAGACCCGGACAAACCTCACCCCATGAACCCGGGCACCCTTACTAAATCACCAAACGCAGCGAACCACTTGGATCTATGGCAGAGGTCTTGGTTATCCAATGAATGGTTTCCGGGACGGCGGTATCCATACCCGCCTGTCAAATTGAGAAATGAAACTTGCAGTCCTGCTGGAAATGAAATCATGAATCCTGGTATGGGTTTTTTTATAATGTACACCTATACTGCCGTGATGAGTAAAAACACAGTGTCTTCCTTGAGAATCCCAAGGAAGATACTGTGTTTTTACTTACAATCCAGGAAAGTGTTGAATGTATTGACAGGAATTCCGCAACCATAATAATAATAACATACTATGAGTTAAGATGCTCGGAACACCTACCTCAACATTATTATCTTTCAGAAGGTCGCTCGGAAGCCTTGCGTTGTCTGCTGATAAAGCTTGTTTTTAAATCTGATTTCGGTTGCTGTATTATTATCATGTATCGTTAAACCAGCCGGCAGGAAATAGTTACCTTGCCTTGCATTGAATATCGTATGAACAGACATGCCTTTGTATCTTCGCTATGGAATTAAATATAAAGCCACAATGAAGGTGTTTTACAATTTCTTCACAACGAAAGAAGAAGAACGTTCACTCTATGCTTAATTCATCCCCTGATCTCTGTCTATCCTACAATCCTATATTGTCTGATTAATCTCCAACCACCTTCCAATTCTCAGAGCTGGTATTCCGATATACCGTACTCCTGGCTAGGGTGGTAGAATCGCATTGTATCCACCTTGTTTTCCTTCTGTGCGTCAAACATATCGCTAAATAATATTTGTTTAATGTTCATTAGCATTCAGCTATCAGCTTTGATAATAGTCACAGTGTAAAATAATCACCACAAATTGATTCATCAGAGATATACGCTCTAGTTTGCCAGCAATCAGCGTGTTTTTAATCATAAAATGATGTCAAAATACGGCACGATATCACCGTCAAGTAGTTTTCAGAACTGTTTGTTTAATGCTATGAGATAACGTGCATTTTCGCGTATCTTATTTGCGTCGTACTGCATTCCTGTGCATATTTTCTCGAAAAACGTTAATAAGAAATAGCTCATTATTTGAGCTTGTTTATACGGTCTGTCGCGTCCGGACAGCGGAGTTGGTTGGCTGATTAGTCGGCCGTCTGTCTGTTGGATGGAAGCCGACGTTGTAGCGTATCAGCGTTTGAACGTTTCAGTGTTTGGTGGTTGGTGGTTGGTTCGCTTCTGGTCATCAATGCCGGTGAATGGGAACCGTAAACTGTATACAATCCGAGTATATTGCTGTCTGATACACGAGTTTCAAGTAATTGCCACAGCCGCATTGTAAAGTAAATAGATCCTTGTCATTATTTTCAAATAAATAATATTATAGTTTGGGTACCACACTTATCGTTAATTCAGCTTTTTTTATAAGATTGAAATTAGAGTAGAAAAATCTGCATATATTTTAATGCTTATTGTCCACGGGCATGTGCCTAGTACGGTGGTTACAACATTCAAAATACCTGTAATAAACTCTATAATACGCTGAATAAAGAAAATATAATAATACTGCAGTTTTTTAATGAGGCTTCGGAGCGTTGCCCATTGCTGAAGCACTTGTCCGGAGCGGAAGCATATGCCTATCTATAAACATTTATCAGTGGCGTCCAGTCCATAAATGCTGGAAAGCTGTGCCTACACCCTAAAAAAAGAAAAAAAAGTATCAATTCTTTTTGATGAAAATGCTTTTTTTCCATGAATTTGGTAAGGAACTTGTACGCTCATTTATGCATGGCCAACTGAATACATGAGCGTACATGTTGCTTCAACGGAAGATGATAATAAAATATCAATTGCGCAATTTATTCTTACCCGAACTTGAAAACTACACAAATATTACCTCTGGTCATAGACATTGCACGCCACTGGCATACATACAAATATTTATTTTTATAATTCCATTATTGCATTAACCTACAAAGGATTTCATGTTTTGCTTTGTTGTTTACACACATTCTTAACTTCCATATTTCTGTCCTTTGTTGATTTACATATCAGGTTATATCTTATACTAATTAGAAGACATCGAATGAAATAATTCTATTCCGCCTCAGCACGGGGCCCCCTAGTGAGGAAGACTAAGAGAAAATATAAAATTATCAAATAGTTAACAAAGTATAATAATTAATATACCATTCTTATACTTATACCCATATTCACACCCTTATTTATCTAGTCGCTAATTAAACAAAAAAAATCCGAAAGGCGTTAATGTTACAAATAAATAAATATCATATTTTTACTACTCCATTACTTTTTGATGGAGTAAATTTTTTTTTAAATTTATCTGTATCCTACAACGGCCCTTGCGTAGGTATTTGGATATCAGTGATAGATAGATTTGCCTTCTTCATACTTCTGCTTTTTCAACATAATAATGAATGCTCTCAACTTACGTATACCATACTTCCAAGTGCATAATATCGACGCTACTTGTCATTGGTTATTCCTAGTCTATTGTTTCAATGTAAATAATATTTTTTCATTGAAGATAATATTAACTACTCTCAAAATGAAACATGAAAAGAAAAAGGTAACGGTAACAGCTGGGACTCGAACCCGGGATCTCGTGGTCTCTCCGGGACCTTACGCTCTAATCTACGGAGCTACGGCTACCCCAATCCGTCCCGTCATTTTTATCGGCATCATACTTCGATTTCTAAGAACTGTCAGTATCATCTACAACTAATTCCAATACATTTTTGGCCGCAACCTTTTTATCGTGACCACAAGATTTTACCAGAACTTATTTGTAATCTTTTTAGATAGTGGCTCGGATATAACCTATCCGATTTGTATTTATATGGGACATCTGTCGACTTTTTCTACAAGTCAACAGATTTAATTCAATTCATTTTTGGAATAACTTATTCTAGCTTATATTTATTTTAGGTTTCATATTTCATTTTGAGAGTTGTTAATATTATCTTCAATGGTTAAAAATATATTTCAGTGAAGTTTATAAGCTTCAATAATTTATACCGAATTGAGTAATTTTTCATTCTGTTACCGTCCAACCGAGTGACCATAAAGTTATTGTAGCCCTCGCGTATTGTTTTACATATCGGTGTTTGTGCGATTATTAACGACTATTGCTTACACGTAGCTTCTTGCAAAATCTCAGAAATGTGAGAGTAATCACCGAAGCTCCTACAGATACTGCATGTTAAATCTCTGCACATCACCCTCGGTTCCGTTAGCCACTCAACATTTTATGATGCAAATTTCTTTACCGCAAAACAGTTAATGGACGTTGTAAAATGTTTATTAATTATGGGTGTATTGCCCTTTCCGATAGCACCGCTCGAAATTCACGAAAAATGCTAGCGGAACGAAATTACTAATTACAATGCATCAAATTAAGTAAATTTCCCAATTTCGCTTCCATTATCGCTAATTTTACTGCGGCTTATAATACGAATTAGGTGAACTTATCGGCATGCACGGTAGTGGTGGGCGAAGCGGCTCGGTTTAGTGAGCCGGATCACTAAATCAGCTCTTTGTAGTGTACCGGTTCGGTGATCCGGCTCGATTGGACGACGGTTCGCGTCCCCCCGCACCATGCCCTCTCCCTCGCTCCCTTGGCCCTCCTAAAGACGTCCTCAAGACGCTCTTACACGATACTTTTTTCGTCAGGTTGTCATGTGGATACTCTTTACAGAGAGCTGATTTAGTGATCCGGCTCACTAAACCGAGCCGCTTCGCTCACCACTAATGCACGGTACTTCCTCTGATGCATGCCAACCGCAGATGTTATTAGCGAGTTCCGCGGTGTCTAAAGTCTAGGCTTCGTAGACACCGAGAGGTGAATAAACGGAACGAAGGTTGATGGTGCAAGTCCTCGCTGGTAGTCGGGGTCGGCCCAGGAAAATCTGGCATGACTAATTCGAACCTTGAAATAGGTAACCGTTACCTACCGATGCAAACGCTTGACTTTACCTGTTGGAAGCAACGTGGGATGGGAGCGATTCATCGATATACAACACGCAAGGTTATGTTAACTTTACTGTGTTATTTATTATTAGCCAAATTATTTCATTCGATCGATATTCTTCTCCTTTAGTGTTATCTCTGGACCACTCAACCCAGAATCATTTGTGGAAAGATTTAATTTTATATATTTTCTACTTTTTTCTTTTTGTATTAATGGTTTGTGCAACTAAATTACTACCATACATATGAAGCAGAAATAACCCTCTAACGGTGAGCTCTGGCATCATGAAATTTGCAACGCTTTTTCTGTTTCCTCTAGGTCAGATTTTTCTAGATATTTAATCAAAATTAGGCGTACTTTGTTTCCCGAAGAACGATGGTTTCCACTTCAGGATACAAAATATACTTGAATATAAAATTTATATACTTTGTATCCCGAAGTAGGAATCATTGGTTCTGAAATTTCTGGTTGTTGATAATTTATTATTGAAGACAGTGGTTACAACTTAATTGTTTATTATTATTTATTAAATATGGCACTACAAAGTACTTTTACAATTATTAAAGAAGCCATATAATTTTTTCAATTATTCAATAAGTGTTTAAGCCCGAACGGTTTTTTTTTATAGGGAAAGATGTTCCCTACTTGCTAGCAAGTAGTCCATTTCGGTTCGTGGCCATATAAAGTAAGCTATTATGTGTACATAAGTGTAGTAGGTTTACCTATAATGTATATGTCAAATAAAAATACTTATACTTATCACGGTCTATCTAATATACAAACAATGCAGGAGTAAGTAACATTTACTCGATACATTATATATAATAATTTTAAACAGTAGAAGATAAAGTTAGAAATACTCATTACTGTGATACCTGTTATTTCTAGCCAGGAAGTACGAAGGCAACCGTGCAAATGCATTTGACCGTCCATCTTGGTGACCATCTGCTCCGTCTGAATGAATGACCCATAAATTCGCACAGGGAAAGAGACAACTGCACCGTGCAGTGTGCAGCGTGCAGCGTGCAGCATGGCAGGCGTGAGCCCGCACACGCACACGGCCGCATCTCACCGTATCACCGTCTCACCGTCTCACCGGCCGGCGGAGAGTGGAGTGAAAGCCACCGGTGTATAATTAAACGTCCTCCTGCAGTTCGGCATTGGGAGTGCCGGCCAGATCGGTCAGTCACCGCAGCGGCTCCGGCTGCAGGGCCGCGGAGGCCGGCCGAGGCGAAGCGAGGCGCGCGGGGGGCGTGAGGGCGAGGCCGCTCAAAGCCAAGGCGGACGGACGGGAACTCTGAACGAGCAGGCTGACGATATTGATATACAGAAGTGTAGGATGAAGTCAATTTTAGAGAGGGTAAAATCCCACACACCTCACTTCTGCAAAATTCTTATTTAGCTTTTTCCACTATTAACCCTTTTTAATCCAGTACCAATTTGATTCATCTAATCTTTGAGATTTTTGTAAATTATTTAAATAACCGTCCATTCCAACGCATACTATGGTATATCTTTATTGTTATGGTATCTATTATCGCACGTTGGTTGTATGCGTTCAACAAATGAGCCGTGCTTCCGTAAAAATTGCACATCGACGGTGGTTCCGGCCACTACACTGCACGAAGAAATCGATCAAAATTTATAATCTACAATGTTTGTATCTTGTCATCGTAACCGACCACGACTGCAGATCGCCAAAAAACAAAAGTTCGCGTTGACTAAATTAACCATATTTTGTCTACGTGAACTGTAGCTATATGCTAGGGGGGCCTGGTAGAATTCATACATACACGTTTTTTTAAAAAAAGGAATAGAATGAAATCAGGTTCACTAATCTGATTTTTATACCTACTGGCGAGACTAATCGATGTGTGATCAACTATGTCTAGAGATATCTGAAAATTTCGCATTTGCAATAACGTGAGATTTTACGCGAAAAACGCTAATTTCTCAATTTTCACGCAAGTAACGCGACAATCACAATTTTCGGGTAAATAACTCAGAATTTTCCTACTTTTCACGTTATATTCTGATATTTTAAAATAAGAAAGTATTATTCTACCTTCCAAGCTTGAATAGCCATAAAATGGAACGCAACTAACTTCATGTCGAAAATGACGCGTAATGTTATTTTTTTTTCAATTTCCAGACAAATATTTAGATACAACATACAAATTTAAAAACACTAAAACCTCCAAAACTATTATTGCAAAATACCACCCTTTTTGCTGAAAAATAACCCCATTTTCCGAATAAATAACGCGAATTTCACCTAAAAATAACACGACTTTTCCCAAAAATAACAGGATCAGCGAAATGATGCTGTGGGAGGAACGGCTGCGCGGCCTGTTTCATACAAAACCTAATTTTGGATTTGAGACCAAAATACTCACCTAAACCTAGATCTTTGTTTTCATCAAAAAGTATAGGAAATATCTAGTACGTATTAGAAGTAATTTATTTATTTTTGTTTTACATTATGAACGATTTTTGAGGCACCTTTAACAATTATTTGCGGACTAACGGTGATTTAAAAAGAAGTTTTACTCCGTTTACTTTAAAAATGTAATAAAACATAAAATAAAAAATAAAAAATATAAATAATATAAATATATTAAAATAAGCATTATGGTGGACTTTAAATTAAATTAAAAACGGTCAATATACGTTGGAATACAAATTTTCCCAACATAATTTAAAATATCGACCCGAAAAAACCTTTTTTTAAATGTTTTGTTTTTATATTTTTATTTACGTAATAATTATTAATATAATATAATAATAATTATTACAAAAATACGATAAACACCCACAAATAATTTTCCAAGTTGCCTCTAAAATTATGAAAAATGATTTTTTTTTTCATGGAATATACTTCATAATTTAAAACAAAAATACATAAAATAATTCTCATCCGTACTACATATTTACTAAACCTTTAATTTTAAAATATATCATTCAGTTTGGATGGGTATTTTGGGCTCAAATCCTAAATTAAGTTATTTATGAAACAGGTAACCCAGCCGTTCCTCTTAAGTTTACCATGTTTAGCTGGGTGGCTATTCTTCGAAATTCAGGTGGCCGTGTTGCCCTTATTCGCGCAATTGTTTTTATCCTGAATCAGCTGGCAGACCGATACGTCATTGTAACCTTATTGGGTGTCAACCGCCCCTGTTTGTCAACTTTTACTGCACTACACTGAAAACGCCACGAATATGTTCATAGTTCGTAAAAATGTCCTCCGTTATTAAACAATTATTTACTCGGTATAATATTTAAGATAAATAAATTAAGTATCTTTTGGTATTTCGGCTGGAGTGCGTAAGTGTGAAGCAGCTGAGGTCATGTCGTATTTCCAGGAGCGTATTTCATTGCAGATGACGCGTATTCTTGACTCGTCGCAGCTTAATTTTTATGATGTTGAATATTCAACGAAAGCGCCTCCGAACCACAACAAGGAGAATTTACTCACAAAAATCCCATCGCACATCTTACAACTCTTAAAAGTTGAAAGAAAATTTTTAGAGATAATATATTGAAAACATTCGTTTTATCAAGTTATCTTATCTTATTTTCTAATATAATTCTTTTGCAAGGATGTGCTGATGTTCAATTTAGTCCCACAAGTTTTTATCCTCGTTCTTTAAACTGCTCTGTAATGACGTGTGAACGTCAATGAACTCGCAAGGAACATTGAAAACGGCCAAGACTGAATAGATCAAGAACATTCTGACAAGTATGCGTACTTAAATAATACAAATTTAATTTACTGATGAATAATTATTAAAGTTTTCATGGTCGATTGTCGTATTTTTAAGAAGTGGAAACGCTTTGACACATCTAGGAAATATTTTGCATACCACGCTATTCTGTTTCTTTTAGTTTGTTGCGCGTCATCTAACACCTTGACTACAGCAGTAGTAGTAATAGTCAATAACTGATAGCTGACTTTGTTGTTGCACGATATCTAATACCCTGACCACGGCAGTAGTAGTGGTCAGTAACCGACAGCAGACTTTTAATTCACTCCACGTCATCTAGGGCCTTGACTAGAGCAATAGTAGTAATAGTCAGTAACTGACAGCTGACTTTTAATTCACTCCACGTCATCTAGGGCCTTGACTAGAGCAATAGTAGTAATAGTCAGTAACTGACAGCTGACTTTATTTCACTCCACGTCATCTAGGGCCTTGACTAGAGCAATAGTAGTAATAGTCAGTAACTGACAGCTGACTTTTAATTCACTCCACGTCATCTAGGGCCTTGACTAGAGCAATAGTCAGTAACTGACAGCTGACTTTTTAAAATAATGTATTGGCAACATTATACAGGTCAGTGATTCCCAAACTTTTTCGATTCGCAGCGTCCTTACTAAATCCAGATTTTCCAAAGGCTCCCTTTGTAAATTTTTTAATCGAGCGATACTTAGATTTCATCACGCCAAGTGCCGAAAAGCCAGCTTCGCTGCGCCCTTGAGAGGTAGCCGTGGGTCCCCTGGGCGTCGCGGCGCACACTCAGGTAACCACTGATATAGGCACTTGTTTGATTTCATCGGTACGCTTCAGTAATAGTTACAAATGACAAAAAAGGAACGGCAATAAGAGTGTATTCTGAAACTGATTTGTTGACAGACAGTGGAGCCCGGTCAGCACAGTCGGTGCGTGTCACGTCAGCGCCCCGGGCCCGGGTTTGTTGTGTCTGGGCCCCACCAGCTAGAAAAAACTGGATCTCGGACGTTGCCGGCGCTAAGAAAACAATTTTTTGCAGGCGCCGCGCACTTTCTCGACATCGCCTTGGGCGTCTGTGCCATTTTCTTAAATAGACCAGCGAATACTGTCCACCTAGCGGGACATACACGATATACGCGAGCTTTTCCGTCAATTAGTTGAAGCGACCTTCTAGCTAATGAATGGATCGACGCACTTTTCCGACGATTATGATTTTTTTGCATTTGTTCGATTTTATTGTCGATGCTTACGTAATCTAAATCTAATTTTATTTAATCTAATTTCATTTTGTTATTTTTTTTACATCCACTTTTTGCGACTTGTGAAAAATCATCGTATCGTATTGTTTTTAAAAGAAACTAATGGTTGTGCGAAAGTGCTCAAAATTATTTTTATTCTCTACAATGTAGGTAGGTACATGATGAATTTTTTTTATCGATTTGAATTACTCTCTTCTCAAAGATTTAATTTCCGTATTGGCATTTATGTTCTAACATTGCGTTAGTTGTCGACAGTAAGTCCCTCGAATGTAAAATAATGTTTTGCTTTAATTTATACCCAGAGTGGAAGATACTCTCAGTATCGCCCTGGTAAAAGACCACCATTCAGAATTTGAAACGTTGCTTGAAATGGCCTTTTAGCCGTGTTTGGTGACCAGATCTGAATAGTCAGGTATTTCCCCACCTTCCTCTTCCCCTTCTCCTTCCCCTCCCAATTATCTTCAGCCTCGCAACATTCCCCAATTGGGGATGCCATAGTCTCACTGGATCCATATGGTTGGGAGCAATTGGGAGCAGTTGGGACTCCTGTGCGGTATTCATATAAAAAAATGAACAAACGAAATTACCAGAATTCTTGGGTTCAGGATGTTCATCATCTCGTTGTATTTTTTCTTGCTTCTGTATTCTACAATGTAGAACAGTGCTTCTTAAACTACGTACAGCTGGGGCGATAAGGCTCGCTAATAATAATATGTTTATTGTTAAATGAAGTACTGTTGGATTACCTAAGTTGTTTTGTTTAATAATGGCACTGCAAATTTGATTCTCTATGACTATGAAAAAATGATTATCTAATCTTTTATCCTACAAATCTGAACCTTTTCCACAGCCCACGAATCTCCAAAATATTAAAATCCCACTTCTCGTTTCATTTATGCGAGTAGCTAGAATTATAAGTATATTTATTTATTAAACTTAAATAAAACATACTCGTATGTGCATTGGTTACATTTATAATATGGAGTTAGGTCACGTTATAGAATTAAAAATTAAAAATTGCACTTTACGAATTTCGTCGCTTTCTTCTTAAATTTCAACACATTTTCCTCTTCTTTTATATTAGTCGGTATTTTTTGATCTTCGGAAAATCTTCATGGCTATAATTTGTTTTCTTTCGAAAGGGAAGTCTTATTTAAATTAAGTGGTTATGTCTGTGTTGATGTTTATTAATTTTTCTCAAGAATTCAGAATTTTGTTCACCGTTAAACATTTTAAAGAGAAAACTATTGCATTAAGTATATATTAAGTTAATTTCTAACTTCGGACAGCGTCCTTGGGGTGGGGGAGACCCTCTAAACATTAGCTAAGTATTTTTATGAGTCGGTCACAAAAATCTAAAAAACTGGAATGCCAACATATTTTTTCAGATACGAAGTTAGACTTGAAAAAGTTTGAGATTTACCGAGAATTTATTTGTAGAGAACTCGATCCCCCTACAGTCCCTACACTCGACATACAATATTAAGGCAAATGACTGCGTCGAGCCATTCCGACTGACGCATTCAGAAAAAAGATCGAAGAACAAAAACGACCTTTACTATTTCCTCGCTTCGGAGCAGACGTCCGACAGACATTTAGGGGCGAATCACGAAGCCATTCTGCTGCCCAGACTCACTGCTTCTTAATCTCTTTAGGTTTTTAGGTTTGGGAAATGATTCTCAGAATTCAGACCATTGTAAGATTTTGTGATTCAATTCTAATGCTTTCTCTTCCAATTGGAACGGTCTTTGTGAGACGTGCCCGCAAGAAATTGAAAACTCTAGCCAACTTGATATACGTTTTATATAGAAAACATCTTGTTCAATCCACTCCACTTTCTTATGGGAGGGGTGAAATATTAAACGTAATGCAACAGCAAACTTAAAAGCTAGCCATGCAAGCACTGGCACGGTGCAAGCTCTGTAATGAAATTGTAGTAAGGCAATTCGAAATTATCATGTGTACTAAATGACGTAAATATTACATACACATTCAAACAACATACTTCGCATTATTATTAGAACGAATCGTGAGACCCTACTTAGTGAATCCAATTCGGAAACAAAATGAGAACACACGGCATACGGTTTTCTCCTAGATGGGGTGGGGTTTCTTTGGTCCCTTTAATCACTAGGCAAATGCGAAGAAAGTCCAATAAATTAAAGCTATTGATCATCTGACCTGAGAATTAATAGACTTGTCCTAAGTACGATTCCGACGGCTGGAGACAAAGGTCACGTGGGTTACGTGACACCCGTTTTGGCACCAGCTTAGTTCACTGCCGTCCACGTTTGTTTCGTGTGATTTTTACTTCAGTAACCAAATTACAAAACATTTATAAAAAGGGTCGAATTAAATACTCCAATAAAATGTTCGATTTTTGTAAACAAGCCGAACCTTTTTACTTCGTTGCTGTTTTACTTAAATTGGCTGCACGCCTAGCTTGCCCCCGCCCCTCTTATTTTGGTTTCGTCCCCTTGCGTATTAGGGCATCTCTATGTATTTTTTGTTCTATGATCTGACCCGTCTCACAATTCAAATATGAAGACACCCTAAAAATAATCAATTTTAGCGGCCGCTATCATATCGTCAAGTCGAGCCATTTATTTTCCTGAATTTTCCTCCGCTAAGCATTGAAATTTCCCCCGTTTTGGCAATAAATTACTTAACTTTAAGCTCCAGGGTAAATAATCATAAGTTTTTACGAAATTATAAAAAGAATGATCGTTATCGGCTATATTTATAAATGATGGTCATCATTCATTGCTTTCAGCCCAATTGTTTATCGATGTATGTGCGGACGTAGATTGATTTAGGCGCTGTAAGACATGTCTGAGACATAAATAGTTAAGTTATGCGTAACCGCTTCCCACTATCCCGAGTTTAGGTATAAATACATATACTGAAACAGTGTTGCTAACTGAGTTTTCGGATATTTCGGAATTCCCCGTATTATCAGACAACTCGCAGTCGAATCTACAGATGATTCCCCCCTTAGGAGATATTTCGATGTAAGTTATATTGACGATGGTGCGTCGTTTTCCATTTCAGATGAGTCTGCACAGTGCACATCACTGCGAGATCATTCTTAACGGCTATTCGTTCATGTTATTGATTCAATTATCCGTTTGTGACAAGCGAGTATAACTTCTGACTCATTCATTATAATATTATTTATTTATTTAATATTTTCAAAGGAACATTATATTATAATTTCTTCAAAAGATTGGTATTCACTTTGTGGCATCATTATTAATATACAAATATCTACACGTTTCAAAAGCGATGCTTTTTTCATCAGGAATATATAGAATACTATATACGAGTATATTCCTATTGAAGAAAGCATCGCTTTTGAAATATGTACATATTTGTACATTGATAATGTGCTGAGAATACAAGATAATTTTAAATTAATTTATGAACATTATTTTGTTTTCTGCACCTTGCCATAACTCCGTATTATTCTATAGTTTTTTTTTTTATATATTTGCCCTGACGAAGCTTGATCCGAGCGAAACCGGTTGGCGTAAAAATGCAATAAATCCGTGGTTAATAACAAAGTGTTAAATTTAATATTTTATAATTATTGTTTTTTTTTTATTATTTTAACATTTTTAATTAATTACCTGTTTTCATCACTTGTTGTTAACTTTTGTTTATGTTTGTAATTTGTCTATTCTTACATCATTATTTTTCTACGTTATTATTTGTCTATACTTGTGATCATTTTTTTAGTATACTGTGTATCCTGATGAGGGAAGCTTCGCTTCCGAAACATGTTGATATTTATATATTAAACAGTGGTGTACACAAAGTATTTCGTATTAATTTTATTATATAATCAATCATTCAAAAGCTTCGTGTTTCGGAAGAATGAATCATCGTTGAGGATGAATAATAATTTATTATACTTTCACGGTATTTCATCAGATCAGTAAATAACAATAATAATCATGTTGGATTTTCTGGACCACTTTGACCATATTACAATTATTGGTCATCGTTTATATTGAAAACATGTTATTCTGTACAAACGTAGTAATTGCGTGGTCCCGTATGTACTTTTATTAATCTATGTACACCGTATTATTGTTGTGTAATCAAACAAGTAGAACCCATCTCTAACTATGCCATATTAATGCAATCCACTGAACTGTCAGCAAACAAATCGTCACCTGCAATATTTCAAATACCTGGTAGTACGATGGTTTCGTGTGGCGTTATGTAAACAGTGTGTAAAGTGTAAACGCGTTGCATGCGATACAATACACATATCGCAGGTCGCGACATCTCTGCGTGAATAAATCGCCAAGGTATGCTTTGCCTTTCCACATTCCGTAGGCAGGATTACTAGACGGGGCTGTGCCTCATGCAATCAATTATCAAGCAATCCAAAAATAACTCGCAATACTTTGTTACGCATTCTATCCCCTTGAAGCTAGACCTTTCTATTGTGTCGTCATTTGACTGTACGGTATTTCAAAAAACTTCAACTCGACGTGCAATGTTTAAGCAGGCATTGTTGATTTCCGAAGTCACATCACCCAGAACTGCAAATTTTACGCAGTATTTAGACATAATGCGTGTTAATTTTTAAAAGTCACTTTTTGTGACCATATTTTTTTTTCTCCGGAGAGATAACGACTTTTGATTTCGCCAATCAGGCGGCTGATAAAATGCCACACCTTCTCTGGCCTCCCTGTTTCAATGTTTAACTGTGAATAATATTTATATACGAAACGAATCATTAGCCTGCCGACCGGTTGGAAATTGACATTCCAATTTAATTTAATGCAGTACTTACCGCATATTTTTAGAACTTTTTTTTTTTAATTTTACACCACAAAAAATAGACGTGACCGCATATTTTGCATCTCGTATTCTTTATTTCAGTTTTTAGATCAACGATGTTCACTGTTGTTCACCTAACGTTCATTCGCCATACTCTTCGATATAGACTACTCTAGATGAGCCCTAGTAAGTAAGCAGTGGAGCCCGATCTTGTAAAACGTAAACAATTCTTTTGCTTTCGAAATATAATATTTAGTAGGTAAATTGTAACGTAAATACTGACCCCGCTTACAAAGGCATCACTTCTATTGTCTACGGAAGAGATTTGAGGAAATGTCTATGGGAGACATCAGACGTGACTTGACGCGGCGGACAGAGCCGGTAGTTTTTGGAAAGGGAGTGATATGTTTTTAATTGTGCTGTAATATACATCTGCGCCAACGAGCGTTTCAACTCCATATACCCGAAGTGGGTAGGAAGGCAATTTAATTATGGATGGTGACTTGGAGGGACAATAATCCATCTGCGCGTGCAGGATCGCTGGATTTTAAATGAAACCATGCCAATGATGACCGAAAAATAACGTCGGAGCGAAAGGTACCATCTTCTCGTATTTACTGGATTCCACGGATGAGGTTTGCTGTGGCGGATGGCGCGGCCGTGAGACGTCCCAGATCTCGCGGATGGTGTATTGAGGAATCGGCAATCATCGGGACAAGCGTGGACCTCCCTGGTGCAGAAGACGAGATGCCGTCCACAAGAGCCATCCTAATTAATTCAATATATTTCGTTGTAGTACTAATCCTCCTCTCTATTTTTTAGGGTAACGACAACGTTACACTTAATATACCAATTAAACCTCATGTTTTATAATACCAGGGTTTCATTTCTGTATCAGGAAATACATTCCGCTTCCCGTGCTGCATACATCGATTCCACCCACGAATACTGAGATAGAGTCGAGTATCTAAACATAATAGGGATAAGTTGCATTTTTAGCGCCCTACGTGTTTAGCACGTTTCAAACTACAAGTACTTGCGCAAGCTCCATTTTTATAACACCAGTCTGACTTGTTATTTTTAATTATTTTATATCTATGGCCACACAAAAATAAATGTATCCACTCCGCTCTGGGTGTAATGTGTATAATATCACGCAATTAGTTCACCGATTTCAATTTATCAACCAATATGTAGAACAAAATGCATCACATGTTTTGATAATAAATTGCGATATCAGTTTTCACTTTTCTCTTAGTTTACGATAACACCAATATTTTGACCATTTTCGAACTGATTATGTGGGTCAAGTACGAGAAATACGAAGATTAAATTCTGGAACAATGTTTTGGTAGTTGCTGCTTGACTACAAAGACACTTTCAATCGAAGTAGTATGTTTACATCATAGTAATAGGGTACCTAATTAGACTGCTGCGGATAATCGAGAAATGCATTGTTTTATATAGAAATTCTATATAATATGTTATGAAACCATTATCTTTTTTCCACCCTGGTTCCTCTGGGTCAATGAACCAAATATTATTACCGCTCTACGGTCTTTTGAATTGACACCTGTTTGAAATTTCGAGAATCACGCGCTGATGACTTAGTATCGTCTTCGTACTTAGCATACTTTCATATTATCTCGAATAGTTTACAACTTTACATCAATAGCCTCGTCCAGATAGTTCACACAACGCGCAACACATATTCCGAACTAGCAAATAAATAATTAAGCCGTCGAAATAAGGGGCAGTCGAAATTACCCCCTTTCCCACGTCGTTTTAATGAAACAGTTTTATCTCCTATCACCGTACACGCCAGGTCTCTATTTTTTTTAATATAAACGTCTCTACATTTAATTATAAACGACTCTAGACCCTCAAGAGTCCTCACATACATAGGTTTATTTTTAGCTCAAAAAACAATATAAAGTGTATGAAATCATTTGTTACTCTAATAATATTTTCAGACATTAGTGTTCAACTATTGCTTTATAATTGTTCTCCCTTGTCTAGCGCATGCGTCGCACGCCTCTCAGAGTCAGGACGAGCCTAATGGCATACCAGGTAGAATCTAGATTCTCCGAACATGAGATAGGAGGCTGCAAGGTTGTTGAGGTAACACATATCGGTTATAAACAGCATGCATGTAGTGACGTGTTAACCCAAATTGTACATGTTCTAATCATGATTTTATTTCATTTTTCGTATTACACGCAGCTTGACAATTTAAACGTATATTCCAACCACTGAAACTTTGACGGAATAACCCGCGTTTATATCTTGTCCGGCAGAAGCAATTTTCTTATAAAACTCCACTGACGTCGGAAATAATAGATTTGCCTTGACGTACCATTTCGACGACAGGTGCCAATCTGTTGCGATAATCGACAAATATCTCTGCACGCCACTGAGACGGACGCCTCTGACCGTTTAAATAATAAACCCAATCACTGAAAGTAGGCAGGTAAAGTATCTGTCGGATTGTTTCCACCCGACCTACTGTTTGTGCTTTTCTTTTCATCGCAAACCTTCCGCACTCCAATCCAATTAATGTAGGAAGTAGGCGAATGGCGAATTGACAAAATGTGTCATTCTGCTGCGCCGAGGAAACGGTGGAATGTGTCCGACGTGCCGGGCCGCTTAGTCTCGAGGGTCGAATTACAAAACGATTTCGACAAACAAGCTATTTCACCGATTTTTTTTAAAAAATTTAATGTAAATCAAATTTAATAATGTTATTATTAAGTTCTGCAAGTATTTTTAGTTGTTATTATTGTGACAGCTGTTTCGGCGTTTAAGGCCATTTTCAAACAACTAAACATAACCACTAAAAATACTTGCAGAACTTAATAATAACATTATTAAATTTGATTTACATTAAATTTTAAAAAAATAAATTAAATGGAGTTCTACGAATTAAACACAAAAACAATTAATATTTCACCGAATATTATGAGTTGCGTTCGGAATTCCGTTTTAATGTTATTCTGCGTGATTATTATGAAAACCAGCGTTTTCAATCGGTATTAAGTAAATTCAAAACTGACGAAAATCCTATTTTCTTTTCAATTTCTATTGAAATCTTTTGGAAATTGATCGGCACCTACCGAAAACCGTGATTTTCACGAATGCCCAAATTCTCTTACCCGATAGATTCTGGATGCTCTTTGTGTCGGACGCTTTGCCGCCTCATCTTTTTATAAATATTGTGTTTTAACTGTATAAATTGTAGTTCATAAGAATAAATGTAAATTGTACGGGACCGGAACCAGCAAATATAAATATAAATTGGCCCCAATAGCCAAACATTTTTGTGCAAACTGTTCAAAACTATGAAATATTGTACAAGTGGCGGTATGTGACCGCTACGGCTATTCCAAATAAACTGATAGAGCGAGATGACGTGGTGCGAGGGAGACGGGTGATGTCGGGTGAACTTTCACGGCGCTGCTCGACGCAGATTCCTGTATCGATAGCACCGTTTATCACACTAGACAAAAAACTCTCATGGATACCACACATCAAAAATACACTAACAAAAGCCCGGAAAATTTCCGGCGCTTTACACCCACTATTACAATATCACTCAAAAACCTCACTCAGAAACAAACTCCTAATATACAAATCACAAATACGCCCCGTTTTAACCTATGTCCCATTTGGGCCACAGCAAACACAAAGCGACTCGAACAATTCCAAAATGTCATGCTCAGAAGATGCACCAAAAGTCCTTGGTTCGTCAGAAATAGCATAATTAATACAGGCACGAAAATTCCCCCCCTGAGGAAACACATAGTCGATTAAGCCAAATCTTTTTTCTCCAAACTTGCTTCAAATCCCCGAACCCAAACATCAATTGTCTCGGGCAAATACGACCCGACGACAATCCAACCCACCCCTCCCGATCTCCATAATACTCCCCCCTTGATGTGTGGGCTCTTATAAAAAATTCACAAAGAGCAACCGGTATGCAAAAAAAAAAACACTTCTAAAAAAAAAATTTTTTTTTCAAAAAATATAGTATTTAAAGTCCTATACGTTGCCGTAGGCAGCCCACACATCGGGTAGAAAAAACCATCCCACAGGTAACCATCACCCTCAGTTCGCGAGAGAGAGAGATTGGGTTCTCTGAAACTCGCCAGGACCAATATGACATCGTCGTTATTCGGCAGTCATCCAGCGACGCTTTGACCGACACCACCTCTGCTCTCCCGACCGCTCTACCTCGCTCTACTTGTAACCAACCTGCATTATTTTCTTCTGACAACCGCTGACCCTTGGACCACCCCCCGAACTACCAATACTCACGGAATCAGAACATCTCATCACCACGGACCTATGTATAGAGCTTTTGCACAAAAGTGTATTTGTGCAAAGCAATTTGTACAATATCTGTATTGTGCAAATATACAAGTCATTGTCGTTTTCCCTTGCAAAGGGAACGATAGGTTGCCACTCCCTCCCCTCCAGCCCTCTTCACAGATCGGGATCAGCCGCCTTCTACAGTCGTTTGTGTGCCAGATTACGTCTGGTACACTATTAACATTTTTTTACAGAATCTTAATAAGAAAAAAGAAAAACAAATCGCTGAACACGGGCTGCAAATGTAGATAAAAAATATCTACCATACAAATTAAAAACAACCCCTTTTTTGCATATATTTTTAGCTCTATCACAGAGCTAATCATACATAGAGATGACACGCAAGGGAAGAAACCAAAATAAGAGGGGTGGGTGGCGAGATAGGCGCGCCGCCAATTTAAGTAAAACGGCAACAAAGTAAAAAGATTCGGCTTGTTTACAAAAATCGAGTATTTTTAGTTCGACCATTTTTATAAATGTTTGTAATTTACCTACCGCGGTCAAAATTACGCGGCGCTAAGATGCTCTTTCACTAAGGGTAGGCTGTGTGTAGTTTTTTCAAGATCGGGTATGAATTTTGCATCGAATATTTTAAAATGGCCAACTCAACTGTATAAGTGAGCTTTCAAGTTTCTTACCGAATTCATGGAAATAATACAATTTTCTATTACCTTTTGATTTATTTTTATGATTCGTTTTTCTTAGGGTAGGCACAGCTTTTCAGCCTTTATTAACTGCAAACTACTGGTGTTACGTGACCTTTTGCCTCCAGCCGTCAAAGTCGTACTTAGGGCAAGTCTATTAATGTTGACGTTAGTGAGCTCTATAAATAATTTTGAGCCTTTTTGTTATTTATCGTGACCAACGAGTACAAGTGATGTCACTTTGCCAGTCCGGCGATCTCTAACCGCCAGTCAGCGACCACTGACCTAATATACTTATAATAATTATTAAGGCAAACTGGGTTGTAGGGCCAGCTGGATTAGGGATCATGTCCACCGTCCACCCTGCAGGTATGAGTCGCACCGGCCAGGCACGACAAGGTCAAACATTACTATGTATACCTATTATTATCCTGTCCTAGTTAGCGCCTGACGCCTTTCGGATGCGGACCTATAATTTTATTGAAACCGACTCAAACGCGACTTATCTACGTAGTATTAAAATGTTGAGCCTCTCGGACAGATTTGCTGGCAGGCGGTCGCAATCGTTCTGTAATTTCACCGTCAAGCTTCTGTCCATTGAAGCAGAATACGCTAGGTCAGGCCTCCACTAGCTAGCCAGGCATTACTTTGTGAAATATTCATGCCAGTAAATAATGAGAGTAGATAGTTTCGTGAGCAGTATTTATTGTCGAATTATAAAATGAAGATGTTCTAACTACCGATTCCTTATCTTTGTCATGTTCGAATTGACTTTTGCAGAAAACGATTTGCGAGTAGTGTATAATAGTGCGGTATGCTGTATGCTGTATGCTGTATGCTAGTCTTCGTCCTTAGCATTTTATTTTTTTATTATATCCCAAAGCTTCAGTGAACGAGTATTTAGTTTAGATTTTATAGTCTCGGTCGGCAGTCGGGACATGCCATCGTAAAGTTTCCTACGTGCTTTACTTTTTAAATGTTTTCTTTCAATTGCTATCACATTTTGTTATATTTAAACATTGAAATGTGCAAAGAGCGCGGATCTGAAAGATTCGCACCGCGTTGTGGTAGGATGCTTAGTCTTATATTTAGATCGCATTCGAGTATTCTCCGTCATGTGATAAGAACTCTTGTTTACACCGTTTCTACACGCTGCTTAAAAACGAGATAAATGCAGATATAACTACTATCCACTTCGAGTACCGAGGCTGTTACTGGTTAAATACTTGGTGCAATTTACTATATCACCGCTGAATCTCATTGATCTTTGATCACCTTTATCTAAACCTTTTCAAACAACTGCAAGAATAGGCTTGTAGGCGAATCCAGTATTAGATTATTTTAGTTAGAGTTCAATGCTCGGTATTTCCATACGCGTACCCCTGTTTCACGAATAAAGCTAAATTTAACGATGAAATAGAAAGTTTGCAGTGCGCTGCAGCTAGCAATTAAATTACTGCAACAGAATTAAACTTGGTGAATGTCGCGATAGCTATTAATTTCTGTCGAGAACATCTAACGGATTCTTCAATCTCAAATCCGGACATTTCTTTTATTTTCAACATGACACATAATTTCCTCTGAGAATCTTCATAAATCATTCAGAGCGATGAATGCGAATATCTCGGGAATGAGCAGTTGAGATTTAGTCATACTTGAACTTCAAATGTGTAACCGCCGAACACGAAATGTTCTTTAATTCCTCGAAGAATTCTTCGAGCGCTTTTAACTATCGGACAAAATAAGTATCTTAAATTGACCTTCGTAATTTAGTCTATTTTTTTTCTTTCATTATTCATAGTTTTCACATGGGTTATAAAAATAACTAATGCGTTTCCGAAATGTGTCATCAGATTAAACAGGTGAAGCCTGAGATTAATTATATGTTCTTTTATTTTAATCCCATTAGGTAACCTTTATGTCGAGGCACCACTTTTCTATTTGATAAAGTTTACTTTAGTTTTAACCAGTAGGGGCACGTGCCTGCTTAAATTTTCAGTGTGCCACGGTTGAACGATGACCAGTCATAGATTTATCTTGTAATCAAATACGTGGGCCCATTAAAACATTTTTTAGCCTTATGAATATGTATGTCCGTCCCGATGCTCGTAATACATTCATACAAAGGTAGCAAACGACGTAGATTCTTTTCTATTTGATTATTCATTACATTACCCTTTGGGATGCCAATAATAGCGAAGATTCCTTAGCAGGTTGATGACTAACCATTCCCATTAGCAGTCCATAGGCGGAATTAATAAACACAATCACCACAAGTCATTTTGTCCATGAATTAAATCTGTACAGGCACCCGTTTTCCTCTGTAAAACTCTCATGCCTTTGGTGTGATTTTTCACAAAAACGGCGCTATACAAATTATCCAATTATTATTTGGTAAGACGTTTTGGGAAAAAATTCCGACTAAGTATGTATTATTTTTGGCATCTGATAACCAACGTGTAAAAACTGTCATTTCACTTGGTACTTTGTGGTTGACTATAACTCAACTCATGAAATAATCATATTGTATATGGTTAGTTACTTATATAAAATAAATATTTTTTTGCTATTTCCGATTAACAGCAATATTTTTAAAGCGTTTGAACATTTTTTTATGTACAGTGCAAACTAAAGCCCAATAAAGAGCTTTTTTGTGCCAGAGCTGCTTAGATGGGACAAGGGTGAGATGATTATATGACCATTATCTTGTTTGATATTAGTCCAATTATTTGTAATGGGTATGCGTTTAATTCTAATTTCTTATAAAAATGGTGATAATAACTTTTCACTATTTAATTAATGGCGCCTGAGTACCTGCTCTCCAACATATTTCCATAAGATTATTTTGTGTTAATAGGCGTATTAACGCATGTTCAAATGTTCATAATAATTATTTAAAATATGCAAATGGTTAACAAATATTTTTATAGCAAGGAGGGAAAAAAAGTTTCGTGCCAATATCTTCCACTTCTGAGCAAACACATTGAAGAAAATTGTGGTACACGTGTAGCCCTATTGCACTTTTCAATTTGTATTCATCGAATACAATTTCTTTTTGCTATTGTAAATTTTAATTGAATAAATCTACGATTGTTCTTAACGTTTTTCATAACCACGAGTTCATTGTGTATGTGGGGCAGCTACTACTGTACAGTCTTTGGTGTAGAAATTATATCAAATCCGCTTCTTTCTGGCTGAGGTTTTTCGTTTTCTGCGAAACTTGCTTTGAGTGTAAGAGACGTATATATTTCGATTAGGTGAAATTTCGCGGAGCGGGTCGCCCGTGGCACGTAAAGCTCGTAAGTTATCCCGTTATCCACTTTTATTTGTAGTCATATTTCAGGGAACAGCTTTAGAAAATTCAAAGAATCAGGACATATATTATTATCAAAATGCGTTCGCTACACACATCGGTTTGAATAATAACAACTCTCTGAAGAATGAATGCTATCCGTAACCAACCCATAATGAATAAACTGCGCGCAATACCGTTGTCAAACCAGTAGTCGCATATGGCTCAGATTCATCAATGACTAAATCAGCGACAAAGTATCTTGGTTAAAAATAAAGTCATTAGGATGATCCTAGGCCCGATACAAGATATTGCGCCAGAAAAGACCCAAGAGCAGAGCAGGCAAGAAATTCATTCCTTGACCCATCGACCCCCTCACGGTCAACAGCGTTAGAGTCAGTCGATCAGAGTGGATCGGTTGGAGCTAATAGTTCGGCGTATGTAGCCAAGTCATCTGGTACCAGACCTTAAGGCAGGTGAAGCTCTTCCAAAAACTGTGTGGCCATCGGAACTATGAATGAATGAGTGCCTAGTTTGTATGAAGTAGACGAGCGGTGAAGCTCTCATTCATTATATTCTTTGTCGTTCCATTAACGGAGGTCCATCATTTGAAGGGACCATATTTCGCGGCAGAGACGTGTAATAATGACAAATGGCGATCCGTCTCAGAGTGACTAAATCAGCAACTGTGTTATTATGCCGGTTTTTAGGAAGCCGCTAAATGAGGCACGTTCCGGATTAGTTGGTGTAATTCCGCCTCGTTAGCGCGATGGTCACGTGAGGCGCCATGGAGCTCAGTGGGCGCGGCGCCGCTACTGGCCACTGGCCACACTGTCCCCACTCCTCACTCCTCACTGGCCGCACCGGTCACGGGGGCGATTCATCACTCTTTTCGCTGGCCATTTTTTTTGTGAGATCTGACAAGAACTCAATTGTATTTCAGGAGAACTAGAACTATATCGGTGACGTTTTGAAGAGAAAGCCACCACTACCAACCTACCTTATTAGATATAACCGATGATTTTTACGGTATAATTATGTAATAATCAGTATCGATTGACATATCATGATATACCACCGGAAGTAGACGGTAGTCTGGACTTATATTGTTATTATTATTGATTTGATATACTGTAAAGGATTGTTGCTCGCTGCTTTTATATTGGAATAGATTGATATTTATGCATCTAGTAATTTGATTTCATTTCATTATTCCCCGGCAAATTGCCAACAGACAACCCTTCATTTGTGCGGAAGTCAACCCAGTCTCCAAAGATTCTTTCAATCGTCCCTATACCGCTACAACCCGGAATTTAATTAATATTTTTACTTTAAATTATTCTCCATATTTTAATGGGCACGTCGTACAAATTATTTCCGTATTGTCATTCGTTTGTTTATTTTTTTATATTGCTTAGGTACTTATCGAAAAGCCATCAGTATTGATGGTTTTTGCATAAATCCACTCAAATTTAAACGACCTCTTACCCTTGATACGCGTAAAGCAATTTGTTTAAGAGGCTTATGTACATTTCCCAACTGCATACTCGTACTTCTGACTTCATATATTCGTAGATTGATGTCTGGGCCAACACTCTTTTAGAAACTGACAATAAAACTTAAAGCATTCGGCTGATCTCATTGAACGCTATCACTTAGCTCAGGGATCGGGAACCTTTATTAGGGCATTATCCCAAAATATATTATTTGTGACTAATTGCTTTTAAATGACTCCGTAAATACAGAACATTCAAATTCTATATAGCGGGTAGTAGCGATGAGTCGTTCGTGAACGAGCCGTTCATTTTTGCCTGCTCATTTTGATGAGCCGTGAACGTACGACTCCTGGTAAACCGTACCACTGCTCAATTAAATTGTGACTCTTTTTGACAAGCCTTGCATTTATTTAAAGATTATTTATTTATCTAAAAAGATAAACTTATCTCAGATATTGAATACTATTCTTACGCATTTCTACGATGACGCATCTTTAAACAAGGTTCTTTGTTCTAATTTGTTTATATAAAATAATAAAATACGTGTCTAATTTATACAAGGCTAAATTATGTGGAACTTGCAATTAATATTTGGCGCCATGTTGCATCTTAGAGCATGCCTTATGTCGTCTAGGGTTCACACATTCACGTGTATCGATAAGAATAATTTCCGCATTTACACGTGTGTAGGCACTGTACAGTACGAGAACAGCGCCTGACTGTTCGGCATCTGGACGTTATGTACCTACACCTATACGCTGGGAGTAATAGGGGCTGAGAGTTGTATGAGCTGGGAGCCGGTTCTTATTATGTGCGGGCTCATAAATGAGCCGTCGTTCTTTTGAGTCATACGACCATATTGAGGTGATACCGTGACTCCCTCTCTTAATAAAATGAGTCATAACCCATCACTAGTAGGTAGGCATAATTCAATCCATTTGAATGGAGAATACAAACAATTTTAAAAGTATGTATGTTATACATGTATAGTAATGAAACACAAAATAATCAAATTAAATGTAAATAGTTAAGTTAAAATTATTATATTTTTATTTGCTGCCTCGTTCATTAGAAAATATTGCTGCATGTTCGTGCTATTTTATTAATTCGCCGTTATTGAACTAGAAAATTTATTTTTCCCCATTTCGAGTAATTCCCCGACCCCTGACTTGGCTAAAAATTTGTTTTATGAATATTCAAGAACAGCGTCACGTTCTGCAGTCGCAAGTGTTTTGACATTATCCGATGCCACAAAAAACACTACTGCAAGGACTTATTGCTTTTGAGAAGACGGAACGAGTGCATCGAGCTCGATCGTGTCACGCTTTGCAATACTTTGCATGTGGTCCTTCTCACATCCGTACTTATTATGTGCCATCGGCTGTTCATCCCTGACTGCAAGATGGGCACGGATGTAGCACTATAATTGCATTCAAACTCATCGCGTTCTCATGTGCAGCAATACAAATAATAATAAAAACTACATGTGTTATTTAGCATTCAAGTGATTGCTTGCATACTACGGCATTCATTCTTCTTTCATGGTTCGTTTCCGCTGTCTCGTTTTATTTTCAATTTTAAATTTATGACGCTGAGAACAGTATCAATGCATTGTTAGTTTCAAGAATAGAAGTCGTTTTTTTCTCGTTTCCTTTCTGAAACGTAAAACTTATAACAAAATTGCAATACACACGTCATTTTAACATTGACACTTGAAAATCTCGGTTGAGGTGAGGTATTAACTAAATATCAATACTTATTTATAGTAATTTATTCACTGTCTTTACACATTATTGCATATTATTCATTGTGCTACTGTTGCTGTTTTAGTAAGCAGTCTTAAATGGTTTTATTTTTTTATTGTATTCGCTGTTATGGACACTTCTTAAAGGTTCTCTTATTGCGATGTTCACTTAACATAACATAAATACACATATGTATTCACACGCTAACCTCACACTCCACAATTTTGTGAGCAAGTACCTAATGTTAAATTATTTTTAAACTGAAGGGGAGCGCAATAATTGGAAGCAGGGAGTTATATTTTCATGAGTGGGTACAGTCTAGAGGTGGGCGCTTCGGTTTATTTTTTAAAATAACCGAAACCGTTTCAACGTTAACAGTTACGTAAGTAATAAATTTAAAAAAAAAGATCATAATTTAAAATAGAAAAACGGTTGTGGCGAAAGCGTTTAGCAAGAAAGTGTATCTTTGTAACGGGTTATGATGCGTATCGCGCGCGGACGGGCGTTTAATTTTATTAGGAGCGTTTCGTTGCAACGGTAAGCGATTTAGCGTCAGTTTCGAGCGAAAACTTTAACGTGAAAGCATTTCTTTGGAACAGTTTATGATGGGTTTAGCAGTTTAGCTAAGTGTTGTGAGGAGCTGTTTTAAACATTTCGCGTGGGTGTATTGCGGCTGAAGTTGCACGTTTTTTAAACGGTGATCCTAAAATCCGCGAAACTGTTACAACCGTTTTGAAATTTTAACGGTTACGAAAAAACGGTTTTATGTTATTTTGCTCACCTCTGGTACAGTCCCGGTTATGAGTCACGGTTCACGGATGCGACGGAGGCGTGATGACGGAGGCACATTGCACCAACTGTAACAATAACACTACGGTGTTCCTTATCTCAATTCGGATCGCCACCGGCTACTGCCACTGCCACTGCCAATTGATTTATGTATGTAATAGAACATCAAAAAACGTGACGGCAGCCGATGACGCGAGCTGACAGTTTTATGGTACCCTACTTTTATTATTTCTCTTTCATTTGCCACTTTATTGCAGTCCAATGCAAACATAAAATCACGGCGTGATCTATCTACTTTTGCTATTTTTTTCTTGCCGTGTAATGTCATTTCTATTTCAGAGATGCCATAGGCCAGTAATCGAACGTCTCATTAGCCCAACAAATAGATAAAGTCTTCGTTTTGACTTCGGTGGCATGAATAATGAGAGGTTGCTAATGATAATCATGACTTTAAATTTTACTCTCATTTAATAGTGCCTACAGACGACCGTTTTCACCCGTGTTAACTGAAGTCACCGCCTCGAAAACTCGTCCTTTCCTTAAGTTAAGCCCATTTTTTGTTCCCTTCCCACTTTTCAAAAACGGTAGGCAAATCGGATGTGCGTGGAGGTGGCTTTAACCGCACTAATCAAAGCAGGCAAACATCGTGTGTAATGCTTATGAAACACTAGTTTTTGTTGCGATATGTAGGGAGGTAGGTACCTACGTCAAATTGCGATCCATCAAAAGTAACCCGAGTAGAATAATACAGGTACAGTACTCAGCAACCATTACGATAGTTTAAAAATGATGTCGTTTTACCAACTAACAAAGATTTAGTGACTTTTAAATTGCTCAAGATTTCACTCCTATGAGCCTAATGATTCGAACGTTTACATTAGTTAAGTGTTTCACAAAGTTTGCTGCGCGGCTCCCCTGGGCGCCGCGGTGCTGGGGTTTTGACGGTCGCTGTGATGAAATCTAACGGCCGTTCTTCCCAGCCCTACTGAGCAACTGTTGCGCTGTAATTTTGCCCCAACACTGTTCAAATGCAAAAATACACTCTTCTTAATAAAACTCAAATTTACGATCAATTTAGGATATCGATTATTGTGGATTAATTTCCGCTCAATAGGAGGACTAGTTATAAAAAGTATCATCGGGATGAAAAAAAAAATGTCAACGACATTTCAAACGTCATTATTGGTTCACGATCTATTTTTAGCGATCCAAATATTGAATGACAAACATTTATTTCCGTTTTAGAATGTCGAAAACATGTTTTTTGTATGTTTTAAATAAAACTGAAGAGAATCTAACTTTTTGACTTATTATAAGCTACGTTTTGTCTTGTTTTTCTCGAACGAATAATGTTCTTTCGCGGCATTAGCAAGTCAAGCTAACGCTGTATTTTCAGCATATTTTTAACGCATTCGTTTATGAAGTATAAAATGTTGGTTTATTTATTAGTTTTTACAACAAACGATGTGTATTCATCATAAATACAATATTAATTCATCTATGTTAATTTTACTTTGATGTCATTTTATTGTCTATGAAAGTGGGCGGGCACCCCCATAGACAATTTAGGTTGTTCCGCGATAAAAAATGCTTGGAAACAGGCTATGCTGGTCGGTGCCTCAGATTGATATTCGAAAAGTTAGGAAGAACGGCCGTAAGTGTCGCTCAATTTAAAAATGGACACAGGGAGCCTTGATCCACAAATCTGGATTTAGAAGGGGCGCCGCAATTCAATAAAGTTTGAGAACCTCTGTGTTAGTTAGTCATTTATATGAACTATCAATTTGTTTAGTGTCTAACATGTTTGGAAATATTATCAATTGATACGTAGGTGTTAATTGTGTAAAATTTTGCTCGAAATTTGCAACCTCAAAAATAATAATATGATAAATTCTCAGATGAGTCACTCAGTGGTATTAACTATCGACCGCACTGTGACTGTACGTAACGAATCTATAAAATGTTCATTCATCAAATTAATATACGTTCATAAGTCTAAAATAACACTTATAATTAATAATTACCATTTAAAAAGTTATCTGTTTATTTTTTTTAAATAGTGATACAGCACCCGTCTTTGTTTTTGAATTTTGGTATACGATGTTAACTTTTTTTTTTAAAATAAGTTGACGCATTTCAATATGAACCGTACCATAACTTTGATATCAGTAAATTTAGGTGGTGACATAATCCATAAAACATCTTTTTTTGTAAATCTCGTGTGTAAACTTGTCGAAGCATTTACATAGGCATGTCGCTTTTTAAGCTGTAATTTTTTTTATTAGATATCAATGCCATTTTTCATTCTATAAAATTTGGCCGTAAAATATTATGGTTTTCATGAAAACCCATTTATTGCGAATACACTCAATAGGAACACTATTATTTTGCCGTGCTTTTATACTGCTGGCATTTCCATAGTGGGGAATACAAAAATGTTTCGAGAAAAGAAACCCGCAGAATATAATATCGATTACGTGAATATACTAACACAATTTCCCGATCCAAGTAATTATTTTCTAATATTCTTCTTATCCGGTACATCTGCGTGATAAACGAGGTGTCGATAACTTAATTGATTGCCGGTTCTCGACATAGACCGTGATCTCTAAGCCTATACCCGCATACTCTCTCCTATCAATCTTGCCAATACTATGTGATCGCTGTATCTGTATCTCACGTCGCAATGCAGTAAGTGGACCGATTTCCACAGATTACCGGAGCCGCAGCAGCTACTGGTTTCAATGTCGAGCGTTTACCGCATTTTTCGCTAATTGCATCGGCAGGTTATGGTTATTGAATGATATGGGCGTCGTTCTGCTAAATTAGGTTTTGCAACTAATCCCTACTATATATAATAGTGATGTGCACTTCTATGAAAGGTGTTGAATATAAAGAATGCCGAATGCGGAAGCATGTTTTATATATATGGAGATATTGTTTTTAAAAGAGGTTTTATATCAAAATTATGCTTTGCAGAAATAGTTAGACCATTTTCTTATCAGATTGTTTGAATTCACATGCAATTCGACTGCAACTTACTTCCAATATTCCAATGCAATGACGTAAACTAAAGTTGTCATAGTTCTTAAAGCTTTCTTTCCCACTTAATTTAATTTTTTTACCAACAATTTGCGCCTAGTATTTATTCACTGTAAAACAGTATATACTCGTATGTCTTATTTTGTAGGAGTTTCTTTTAAACAGGTAAATACTTTACCCTTGTAGATTTACCTTGACTATCAGATACAAGTTTCGACCAATAATTGTTTGGCGTTCCCCCCCTTTCTATTTATTGTCCCATTTACCCTAACTTCCCATATCCTGTACCTAAAACACATTTATTTCATTCTCTAAGGATATTTTTTATTGTGTGATATATACTTCTGCGTATTTAGACCAAATATAAAAACGAATAAATGAACGCGATGAATACAATAAGTCGTACTTTTCTCTTCCAATGTTGGATAACTTTATTCACACCTATTCGGCACGCGCCTTTTCGTGGCTGTCGTTAGGCGGCCGCCTGACGAGACTTCACACCCTGAAAGAATTATTATTCTCCCTGGGTGTGTTAGATGTTCATCGAGTACCCAGAGGACAATGATATTATTATACGGATTGCTAAGTGCAAATAATGAGTTTTTCAAACCCAATTCTGCAAAGTTGCCGGCTTATTGCCGTGTGCTATTTCTCGCATACAGTCGGTTGGACGTTAGTTGTCGGTTATGGTATTATAATGGAGCCACCACACGATCGTCCCACCTTCCAACTCCGGACGTTTGGGCGATCGTGCGTTACCTCGAGATCGGTCGAGTTGGCCCGTGATCGCTACGGTGGCGATCCACCAACCGACCCTCTACACAATTACACATCGACCAATCATTGTGCACTCGGACTCGGCAATAATTATAATGACAGAAATATGTTTATGTTGGCGACAAAATACTCAGATTTGCACTAACCCCCTCAAAAAATGTTCAAATATGCATTATGCATATAATCCGATGGTTTTTTTTATGTAGTTTTTTAAATTTATTTTTATATCTTTATTTTTTTAATGCTCTGTTGTGTATACTATAAATATAAATAGTTATCATAAAACAACGATGAAAATATTCAGAAGTCCGAATGCCTGTCGTGTTAAAATTATTAACATGAATATACACAAATTTATTTAACTTTGTTCTCTTGCGATGTACTTATATTTAGCATCCACCATTTTCGTTTCCGTCAACTGTTACATTATTTTACGTCGTTATATACGTGTACATAATAATTGTATGCACTGGTAAGATACAGCGCGGACCCAGCTATTACTTCGACGTCTTCCATGATAATAAATGTTTGGAGTTCGGAGTTGGCAGGTTTGACGATTGTGTAGTGACCTACCATAAGACTGCGGTCGGCAAACTTCGAGACACGAACTGAGATGAAATGCTGTATTCATTCAACACCGTTTATGATTTTTTTTGTTAATTATCCAAATGCCTTCTTTTATTCAAATAAAGTTCCTAAAAAAGTACCCCCCATCCATTGGAGTTATCAATTGATTTTTCTCTGAAAGTAAAGCGTAGCTATTAATCGGACCACTTGTCGTCTATATTGACTGTAAAATATGGGTGGGTCTTCCAGTCTGCGGGCTGCTAGGTATTTAAGGCTCGGTCCAGTTTGTTCAAAGGGTAGAAGAAACGTTGTTTGAAGGAATTGCAGAGTCAAAGGCGGTTGTAGAAATGTCCAGGTAGGAAGAAGCGGCAAGCAGAGCGGATCGGGCGAGTTTGTTCAAGTTTGTTGCGAGTTAGAATCGTGTGTCAGAGTGCCTGTCGATCGCCGATTGCGCAATATTTATAAGACCTCAAATTTGCAGTTCGCAATTCCTCTGGCATAGATAGAACACTGCGCCTTTGTCGGCCACCAGAGCATATATGCAACCTACTGATTTGCCATACTCCAGAGTGGGTGGAATACCGCAGTCCTGAATCATTCGCTTCTTCCATGCTCGTGTATGTAAAAGTAATTCTCCATCAAAACTTCTTCGCTTCGCCATAAATATTCTCACACCTAATTTCCATAGTAACGATCATGGGTCGACACGACACGTTCAGACAAGATGACCGAGGGACTCGTGCCAGAGAGCTATCTGCAATGCACAAAGAGGGTCATCGAAATCACTGATTATCTCATGAAAAAAAAAACAGTTTGTATCTCTCTCTTCTTGTTATTATATGATTGTTATTACGTTACGTTGAGTCATACATAAGCACGTTATTGTAGGTGATTGATCTTCTGTTTCTGTTGGCTTCAGCACGGCCAATGGCAATGTATTACTCATGCTTTCGCAGATTTTTTTCATTACGAAGTTGATTAGTTTTTTGTTGCAAGTTGAGTGTGTAATCGTGTTTTCTAGGCCGATCTCAAGATGGATGAGGAGCGATTTATATTTGAGTATTACAAGTAGGAGCAAGTTTGTACACAGTGTTTGGTAATTTAAAAGTTTTTTTTTTTATTTTGAAAAGCATGAGTCGCTGTAGAGGAAATGTATTTTTGTCTTTAATAAAGACAACCGTTACGGGGATACGATAACCTGACAATGCTTGAAAAACTTCTACTACCATCATTAAGAGCGGAATATGCTGTTTGTGATATGGTGACGGACTTAGCTAGCAGAGAAATTGAACCCACGAGACCTGCGTTCAGTTGACAAATGCGTGGAACTCGACGCATTTGTCAACTCGCCCACTAACCTAACTAATTAATCAGAGCTAGGATTCTTTAACATCTCCAATGTTTGGTGAATGGAAAGGGAGGACTAACTAACTAACCATTACACCGTTTCTCCGCAGGGGTAGGCAGAGAGAACGGACCGCCAAACAACTCGATCTTGGCATACAATTCTTGCTTCATTCACTTTCATACAACGTCTCACACATTCTCTTCTGTTATTCCGACACATGGCCCGACTCAATTATTTGATTCTCTTGATCGTGCCATGTCTTCCTCGGATGTCCCCGGCTTCTTCCATTCACATTCGCGTCATATATTCTCCTTACACTCCTTTCTTCTTTCATTCGCTCTACATGCCCAAACCATCTATGCGTCCCTCTCTTAATCTTGCTCATTACGCTTACATCAGCCTTGCATTATTTACGAATCTCAACATTTTTCACAAAATCATACATGGTTTTACCACACATTCGTCTTAGTGATCTCATTTCTACAGCATTCAGTCTACTTTCATCCTTCCTCTGCCAGTTCCGTGCCTCACTACCATACATCGGGCTTGGTATCAGCACTCCATTGTGAACTGCTAGCTTCGCTTCTTTAGACAACTTTTTGTTGGCGCAGGATCTGACAATATATTCATACCTACCTGTTCATACACTACAATACTATAAATGTGGATAAGTACATATAATTTATTTTTTCAACTTTTTCCACGTTTTCTGTTGTGTTGGTTTTCGCTGTTTTCCAGTACCTACGCATTGCACGTGATATAATATTAAACAAACGGTTTGTCCCGTATTCCCCTGGCATTTGACTGCGATCTTGTCTTGACAGTTCTGTTAAATCACTGTCTGGGCTGGTCGGTAGTTGGTACACGCCGTCACCATGCCGTTTGACATTTATTCCTTTATATCGCGGATTTGCGATTATTAGGGCTCTGTTTTTAAAAAGTTTTAAATTAGGTCTTCGTCTCTCGAACCTCAAAATTAATGACAAAAGTATCAACAACCTTAAGTGGCGAATCAGAGAAAATTAATGACAAAAGTATCAACAACCTTAAGTGGCGAATCAGAGAAAATTAATGACAAAAGTATCAACAACCTTAAGTGGCGAATCAGAGAAAATTAATGACAAAAGTATCAACAACCTTAAGTGGCGAATCAGAGAAAATTAATGGTTTCCTGTAAAAACAACATTTAATAGTATTCAAAAGCATTGCATTTCATTTTAATAACTTTATATGGACAACTAACTGTTTCTACGAATACTGATAATAAATAAGTCACCATTGATCGATGGTAAATAATTGCTTATTATTTTTAGTACAGCAATCAACGTTCCCGTTCTTATAAAGATACATTGTTTTCAAGAAAATATGTCGCTTCGTTTCTTTTAATCTCTTTCTATTATTCTCTTGTGTTAAGTCGTGTCATAATGATAATGTTGGCAGTTACTAAAAGTAAAAACGGTTGGCTGTCGAAACCTGTGAACCTCGTTACTGCACTAAATGCTCCACCAGACATCACTCGTGGTTTTTTTTCAAATTAGTTTTTACAAGAGCACTGACAATAATATAATATATCTCAATTTATCAGTTGTATGTGCATTGTTCAAATGTAGAATTTAACAAATGTATTACGCTTGCTCAATATTGATAATTATATGAAAATGCGCAATTTATTGTGTTTTCACATCTGTTGCGTTTGCGTCAAGTCAAAATATTGTTCACTTATTTAGTTTCATCTGGTAATTGAAGAAAGGAAATTCCACCAACATAACGATAGCATTTGAAAAAATTACATAAGTTATCTTGTTTTGCCTGCGCAGTAGAGGAAACACTGTTCGCCCGAGGCACACACTAAATGTTATTTAATAGGGGAACACCCGTTAAAGTGAACATATTTTTCAGTGATGATTTGTCAATGTTTTCTAGGAAAACTGTTGAGATTTGTATAAGATCCATCAAACTCAACAATGAACATGACAACACCAAACCTGGCAGCTCTTATATGAAACGAAAAATTCCACCATGATAAATTTTAATGAGAATCGATTTGGAATCGGAATATAAATGCATTTCGAATTTTCTTTTACAAAAATTATAAAAGTTGTTTCATTGCAAATTTAAAAATTATGAAAGTTGTTTCATTGCAAATTTAAAAATTATGAAAGTTGTTTCATTGCAAATTTAAAAATTATGAAAGTTGTTTCATTGCAGATTGTAATTATTGTTGTGTTCCTTCTCGGTGCATCGAATCTGGCTGAAGGAGGAAATGGTGTTAGCCTTTTTGAAGAATGTAGTTAATTCGCCCCCTCCGCCATTTGAATGCATTTAGCATTCATAATATTCATATTGTATCCGCCATCCTGCCATTGTTTATTGCGTTGCAATTTGTCCTTAATATTTTTTATTCATATTTTATTGTGTACTGATACAGATTAGTATACGCTCTCTGTTGTTTGAAACCATGATTCTCTTGTCTGATTTACAATGTGCAGGAGTGATGTAGGTGCAAAATTATTGATAAAATTATTTTAAACGGTTCTTAAATTTTCTCTTTTTAATCAAAAGTGTATGTTTTACATTCCACACTTTTATTATCTCGCTTAATTTTTTTGTGGCTTTATCCCCTTACGTTGTTTTCAAATTAACATTTTTTCCGAGGTCGTATCAATATCATTCTATGTACTACAACAAACCGTGTCTGTGTCGCGTCAACAAAAACACAGGATGTGTTCTGAAATTAGTTTGATAAACTTCGCCTGTGGTTGTATCGATAGCCTAAAAAAAATATATTCAATGACCGCAGAAAAATCTTTATCGCTCTATTTATACACCTACTAGACGAGCGATTTAATCGAAGTTTCTGTATTAAAATAATAACGTGAAACATGCTCTGAAAAAATTTCGTACCCCAAAGTTTGCAGACTTAAATAAAAATATAATAAGATCAACAATAAATATACTCGTAAAGGAAAGACGTTCTCTCATTTATTTTCTAGTTTCTCTTTAAAACAGCCCGCTAATTTCTGTTAATTATGTGAGGCCAGGCGCACACGAGCTACTTTTGTCGCGGCGACACATGGAAGACTATTCCAAAATCCATTGCGGTATATGGAGGTACAAGCGACATGAGGTTGACTTTTTTTTTTTGCATGGAATCGGTTTTGAAATAATCTTCCGTCACTGCGACACAACTTGCTCGTGTGAAGGCGCACTTAATTAACAAGAATGTCATACTCGTGGCTTTGGAATTACGCCTTACAAAAGGCCATTGTGTTTTCTTTCATCTAAGCCATAAAGGAGTATTTTGAAAGCTTTCGTGTCCGTGTAATTACTTCTGATGCTAATTTTGTGTCATGCGACTCTCTCTACCAATTTCTATTGGCGAAATTTCGGATTGCACCGGCCATCAACCCAATTAAGTGAACGGGGAAACGACTTCCTCGCAATTGTGACATGTCTGAAATAATTTTTCTCGCACTTGGAGACTGAAAATTCATGGTTTTGTAGCAGACTGGACTCGAAAGCATCCAATCGATTTCTGTTTTCATTATGTCCACATTCTGATGTCTATTATTCGCAGCTTCTGATTTTAAACAATTCGCTTCTTCCACCCCTATCATATAATCCTTTCATTAATTGACTTCAAATCACTCCCTCTGTGGCCATGACATGTTCACAATATCGCTCGCGTGTTTCGTTTTATAATAGGCATCTTTAATATGTTAGGATTTGGAATGATTCGAATCTCTGGATATTCACGTAAGATAGGACGTAAGACACAAGCTTCATATTATTTGGATAATAACAATGGAGTGTGACGTATTATTGTGTATGTAATTCCATTATTTATGCTGACACTTAAGTGAGAATGACACGCCTTCCCTTGTAGGGTGTAACTCTGAATGATTTGTTGACCGTTATTTTTTAAAGGCAGATATCTTGGCACAGCTTAGCTTTTCGGGTACAGCTTATTACGTGTATGACGATGTTATATTATACTTCACCTACCACCGACTGTGGTACTGGTGTAACAGAACTGTGATGCTTTCGCTGAAGACGTATGATAACGATTTTGGCACGGACGGGCGTCTGCCTCCGTAGTCGACTCGTTAACTCACCGTGAATGGACCTCTTGTTTGGTCTTAAAGACAGTGCGAACACAAAGCTTTTGTTCAATAATATGAAGAAAATCTTTCCGAGTGATGCAGCGGTCCAAAAAACCCGGTAAATAATCAAGTTTAAACTCCATCGTGTGTCCTTCAAAGCGGGAAACTGGAAAAAAATTACGTGTAAATAAAATCAAAGATCTTGGCTCCTGTTGTGACGGTCGACCAGCATTTTTTTGTGTAGGAATTTTGGCACTGTACCTGTAATCATTTTAATAAATAAAAAATTGTCTCTTCATGTAATTAACATACGTATTAAATAATACATGTTGTCACTATAATTTACTAAAAATAAACACTTGACACTTTGTATTTACCATTTATTTGTTCCTCGCTTGTATTTAATGCTCTTCCTAAAATCGAAGGATGATGAAATAAAATGATAACCCTGATTTTATTGAAAGTCCATAACTATATTACTTTTTCTGTTTGCGAAGAATATCCGTTTTAATCCAAATACTATATATCTGATCCCTTGTCAAAATCAAATCACCTGCTACATCAGTCTTTCATCCACAAGTCAATTATTCAACTACATTTCATGTAACAACTTTCTTTTCTTATTTAAGTCTCTATGGCCCAACAGTTTAAACAACAAATTAGAATCCTACTACATTTTTGTGCTAAATGCTTTATATTTTTGTATTATTACATACTCATTATTATGTAGACAGGAAACCGGGTATGTCATCAATTTCGTATTTATTCTTAGTACCAGCCAGTGTCATCTATCATAATCTGCACGAATATAAAAATTATAATTTTATTTCACAAATTTACATATATCTAGACTTCGCTACGCCCTTATCCCACACATTTTTTCAACATTCCACGACATCCATTGTAAATATCTCCCACCGAGTGAAAAAAAAAACCATAGTAAATGCGAAAATTATTTTATTTGTATTTTAGCGGTTCCACGGAGATTCAACACACGTATGAATCGGCACACTTTTTAAAAGCGACATAAAATCATTGAGAGTACGAATAAAAAGAAAAACTATGACGAAAACCTAACCCAATGAACCATTTTTTAATTTATTAAAAAGTTTAATTGGGTTAATTTAGATTAGGTTTACAGGTTTTTTGGTATTTTTAATGACTTTATATCACTTTTCAAGAGTGTGCCGATTCATACGTGTGTTGAATTATCCGATCACCGTATTTTTAGCATTTAACGGATTTTGAAAAATTGTCAAATTTTAGAAATTGAATTTATCATTACAAATATTTTGTATACACGATCAAGAAGAACACATCGAATACAGTGTTGTTTTTCGTTGTCTTCAGAAAATGTTGGTTTTTGCACTTCCGTATTATCCTGCGATGTGTTTATACCGTTTTTTTTTTATTTATTTTGTTTTTAATAAAATCTAATCTATAGACATGTAGATGAGAAAGATAATTTTTTTTATAGTTTTGTGAAGCCCCCAGGCGATCCTCTGAAATGGCACTACGGAAATTGGCCAATAGTATTATTATTACAATTCATTCACAATTCAATCGATTTTCGTCCATGTCCGCCGTCCACCTGGGTCACTCATTTTATTTGATTATTCGAATCTCGTGCGCGGGCATGATTAGTTTGAGCCAACAGTATCAGCTGATAATGCGTGTCTTTCTCCACGTCCGCCACTATCCCAATATCCACAGGTTGGCTTGCCGTTTGCTGTTGTTGCTGTCGTTCTGCGTTCTGTCCCACAGGCCCTGGTCGACCAAGCCGACCAAGCCGACCAAGCCGAACAATGCATTTGTCGCCACATTGTCCCGGCACACCCGGTCCTTAATCCAAAGGCATTTGAACTCGCGATGAATTAATTTAATTTATGGCCGATTCGTACGTTTTTAGTTAAGTGTACAAACCATTTCGCACAAAGAATAAGTGAGATTATTCCGATATTCGCCATGACCTGTCGAATATGTTTGAAGCTAAAATTTGACTTAGTAAATAAAACGACCTCAAAAAGTTAAGGTTAAACGAAACGTAACACGCTCTCACGGATGGCGCTAAATAAAATATTTAAAAAAGTCTTTCAGGATATAATGCTTTTAAATATTGAAATAAATTGTTTGGTGGCGGGTGTACCACACGGGATATTAAATGGAATAAATTGTTGTATATTTAAAACTTAAAGGTTTTTAAGTTACAATAACAATTTATTGTGGGCTGTGATCATGCCTCTATATAAAGGTAAAGGGTCACGCATGGAATGTGGAAGTCACAGGGCTATTAGCCTGCTAAGTTCAGTTGGAAAGCTGTATGGTAGGATATTGATTGAAAGGGTACAAATTAAAACAAAGGATAAAATATGGGATGTGCAAGGTGCATTTATGAGTGGAAGGGGGTGCATGGATCAGATTTTCTCGTTGCGTAAGCTCACAGAGAAGTTTCTGTCAAAAACCAGAAATTTTTCTCTGCTTTTGTAGATCTACAAAAAGCATATTACCGAGTTGACAGAAAAAAGTTATGGAAGGTGTTGTCCAAGTATGGAGTGAATACAAATCTTATACAGGCAATCGCATCTCTGTACGGGGGAAGCGTTGCATGTGTTAGGGCAAACGGTGAATTTACGGGGTGGTTTGACATCACAAAAGGTGTTAAGCAAGGCTGCGTAATGTCACCGTGGTTATTCAATCTATACATGGATAATTGTATGCAAGAATTGAAAGAGGTGGGCTTGGGCGCAAACATGAGTAGTCTGCAAGTATGTTGCCTGTTGTATGCTGATTGCTAATAGTATAGAAGATCTACAGTCCCTCGTATCTAGGATCTCGCAGCAGCCGGCAGCTTTTTATAAGCGCTCCAGTTTATCTGGGAAATATTGCTTAGTTTTTAATTTTTCCGGTGTTAAAGTAGCGTATAATAACCGCAATAATTTATAGGTTACATTTATAAAAATCATATAATTTTAGTGTGGCCGTTTCGGGCTTAAATCAAGTTTATAATAAAAATCAAATAAAAACCCAAATATTTTAAGTTCAAATCTGTCGCGTCGTTCTAAACTAACCCAAAAGCATCGGTCGGTCGAAGCGTTCGACACATGTGCTTATTAAACAATATCGTATACGAGCTAGACAACTCAAACTCAAACTTAATGGTGAATGTGCTATTTTGGAGCCTTTAATAAGCTGCAAAGATATCGCTGTATAACCTTGAACACTGTACCACAACTGCAATCCGCAAAATTAGATTTCGTGGCTACCGAAAAAGGCGCAATAGGAAATAAAAACATTTGACGAGAAGATCTTCTGCTGTCACAGCGACCTGAGTTCTGACCTCCAGTTCACGGAGCAGATCCGGTGCATCATGCGGCCCACGGACGTGCCCGAGAAGGCTGCTCCGCGGCCTGCTGTGGTCCGACCTTCACAAGGATACCACCGGCTGGGGCGAGAAATAGACGACACGCTGATGTGGTCTTTCCAGATCCTGAAGCCGGCCGACGAGCGCCACCTGGCGTATGGGCAAATCAACACCGAGCGTCCCGTCACGCAGCCCAG
>JAHDVE020010715.1:0-21540 GCA_022606495.2 Halesus radiatus
GAACTGGTCGCTTCTACGACTCATTCTTGTATTCAACATCTCGACTGTGGAATGATTTGTGACCTCTGTGTTTCTTCCCTCCTACAAGTTTGGTCATTTCGAGACCCGGGTTCACTTCTTTTTATCCTCCAAAAGACCATCCACACAGCATTCCCAAAGATGACATAAGACTTAATGAAAACAATTCTCTTCCCTCGGGGCCTCCTGTGTGGAGTTATTGAAAAAAAATCTTTAAACAGTGCCGAGTAACGCTAAATGGGGCAGAAAGTTAATATAAATCTAGTAGAGGATAATTGCTAATCCGAACCCTAATGAAACTTGGGAGATATTGCCCCTTAAATTAAGTAAACTGAGGATCTAATGCAAGAGGAAGGAATTTATTTGAACAATCCGTTTACTTTCCTGAAAATAAATAATATTACTCATTAATTACTAATAACAATTAGTACAAAATCGAAATATAAATAACCGTTCGAAATAACAGCTACATGCCGTCAACGTTCAACGTTATTGAAAAAAAAAATAGCGGCAAGAGTTGGAATATAATACCGACATGCGATTATTTTTTAACGCAGTTAACGAGTCCACGTACCCATTGTTTTTAGCAACATTGACAGATAATTAAAAAAGGGTTAAGAGTTTATTTTCCGTGAACAGTATAATGCGTAATTTGGAAGGGTCTTTTGGTTATCTACCATCCTACTAGACGTTCGATTTGAATTCCCGATTCCATACGGCCGATAAGTAGCGCCAAGTATCAAGAAAATCTATCGGTGCAAGCAAAAAATAGCTGTTATAACTGGGCGCTATTTATAAATAGGAGTTAATATTTACAACGCCGCCACAATGTCACTCAATAGTTTAAATTTCAACGTTATTACAGGATTATTATAAAGTCATAAAATTTTTATTTTTTGTTAGATCCAATAACGTTTTTTCATTTATTTTTTATATTATTTCACAATGAGGGCCTCACTAGGTGCTTTATCCGTGCCTATGATAATAAACGTTTAGTGTGTTTGACCTGGGTAAAGTGAAGTGAAGTGGCTTCCTAAGTGCATAACAATGGCGAACAATAATCAAAGTGATTTGTTGAATTATTTCCAATCTTAATAATAAAGATTTGTTTAGATGGTAGATACTAGAATTTATTTTCTTTTTGCTATTCAACGTCGGCGTTATTTACAACGCTTATTTTTAAGAGTTAAAAATCACTAACGATAACAGCTTTGGCGTTTGATGGAATTATCGTCAACGCCTAATATAATAACAATACATTGTCAGTGGCAAAACGGTTGAAGAAGCAGAAGAAGGTCACCGATGCGGTGTACTGAGGACTTGAGGAGTGGGGGCGCCTGGTTCATTAGGGCAATTGGAATGGGGTAAAGATCTTTAACTCGAGATGAAGAAAACTTTTATATTTGCGACCCGACATATTTATATATATCATTGAACATAATGCACTGCCAAGTTTACAATGTTTAGAAAGTTTATAAAGTTTACAACGTTTACAAAGTTTACAAAGTTTTTAATTTTTACAAAGTTTACAAAGTTCACAAAGTTCACAAAGTTTACAAAGTTTACAAAGTTTACAATGTTTACAAAGTTTACAGTTTACAAAGTTTCCAAAGTTTTCAAAGTTTAAAAAGTTTACAAAGTTTACAGAGTTTACAAAGTTTACAAAGTTTACAAAGTTTACAAAGTTTACAAAGTTTACAAAGTTCACAAAGTTTACAAAGTTTACAAAGTTTACAAAGTTTACAAAGTTTACAAAGTTTACAAAGTTTACAAAGTTTACAAAGTTTACAAAGTTTACAAAGTTTACAAAGTTCACAAAGTTTACAAAGTTTACAAAGTTTACAAAGTTTACAAAGTTTACAAAGTTTACAAAGTTTACAAAGTTTACAAAGTTTACAAAGTTTACAAAGTTTACAAATTTTACAAAGTTCACAAAGTTTACAAAGTTGACAAAGTTTACAAATTTTACAAAGATCACAAAGTTTACAAAGTTTACAAAGTTTACAATGTTTACAAAGTTACAGTATACTGTTATGGTAAAAAGTTTGAAGCGTCAATTGAACATTGTGTCATACTCATAGGGATGTTTAAAAAAAAATCATTTCATTTTGATCTGTCTTAGCTAGTGATCCAAATCGACTCATTGACATGTGTATAGATATGTGCGCCGTGGACGCAATACTCAGCAACGCAATGGGAGGGTATGCTACAACAACGCGTACAGGCAACTTCTACAACTTCCAAAGTTCTGCAGTGCCTCTATGATATTCACTCAAGGAAGGGTCCAGTCATTCCCCGCCTTACTTTGCCATTGACTATCCAGCTTCTGGGGCAGGACATGGAAGTCAACCAACGCCATCGTCGTGGGTGCATCCGAGTGGCTCAGCTCTACACTAAATGAACGATTGATGCAGTTGATGCGGCTATCACCCTGAAACTCGATCCCTTAATTTCGTATATTTCATGTTTTTCATTTTATTTCTTTTAATTTTAATTTTAATTTAATTTTCTTTTAACATATGTACATATTTTTATATTCATACTTAACTTTTTTTATGTACCATATCTGATGTAATATGGCAGATTGGGTTTGCACTATCCACCCAGTCCTGCTGAATTAAAAACTTAAATAAATAATATCAAACCAAAAAGTTGGCCTTCTACGAAAACATAAAATTATTATTGATAAAAACTTTGAGGTTTTCAGAATGGATACCTGAGATACAATTAATTCTGAGAACAAAGGTTCACTGTTTGGAATTTCTATAATATCTGACATACCCTTCTGGAAACTAGAGTAAACCTTTATCCCATAAAATTGATTTTCACACAATGCCAACGTTAAAACTCGGAAAATGATACAATGTAAACGATGTTAACATTTTATATTTTTTTCGAGAATCAGTTTCTAGAAATGAAATATTAAATAGTGGGTATCTATGATATTTTCCTTGTAAAATCTTGTTTTTACATTGACTAATTACCGGGTGACGTGTGTAGTGTATAAATGTGTGTGTATGTGTGAGTTTGTAGGTGTGAGAAGTTGTGATCTATAGAAGTGATGCGATGTGTATGCGCAATGAGCAGTTTCTATCATTGACAGGATGCTTCTTTTAAATGTGATCAGCGAATCCAAAAAAATGTTAGAGTTTAGGCAAATGCATATATTTGAAGGAATGAAGAGCACGGAATTGGCGAATTTGCTGCAGCATTTGTTTTGTAACTAGTACTCTATGGCGGGTATGGCTCAAAGATACTTTAAAATAAATTAGGTACAGAAATTCGGTACAGTCAATATTGTCGTTGAAACAGCTATCGTAGAAATTGTAAGTGATATATGTATTTATTAAATTTGTTTGAATGCGTTACATACTATCAATGTACAATAAATAGGGAGGGTTCCAAATCAGTGAGGCATATTCCATTGCACTTCTTACTAGTGAAAAATATAACATTTTGATTGTACGCGGGTTATTGAACACTTTCCTTATGCGTAAAACAAAACCAACCATTTTGTATGACTTGTATGAGTCAATGAGTAGATTTGAATCACTAGTCAAGATAGATCAAAATTCGATGATTTTGAAAAAAGATTTCTATAAGTATGACACAATGTTCAATTGACGCTTCAAACTTTTTACCATAACATTAAGATTTGTAAACTTTGTAAACATTGTAAACATTCAACACAGCCTAGTCTAGTGAGGCGGGTTATGTGAAACTTCTACTATAACTATAACTGTTATTACGTTATTTTCTATTTTAGTTTATAAACAAACCACTGTACACTTACATTATTATATTACACATGTCTTTTAGTTATAGTCAAGTTTAATTATAATAAAGATTTTATTATTATTCTAAACTTTGGGTACTTGGTAAACGTTGGATATTTTGTAAACTTTGTAAACTTTGTAAACTTTGTAAACTTTGTAAACTTTGTAAACTTTGTAAACTTTGTAAACTTTGTAAACTTTGTAAACTTTGTAAACTTTGTAAACTTTGTAAACTTTGTAAACTTTATAAACATTTTAAACTTTGTAAACATTGTAAACTTTGTAAACTTTGTAAACTTTGTAAACTTTGTAAACTTTGTAAACTTTGTAAACTGTGTAAACTTATAAACATTGTAAACTGTGTAAACTTTGCAAACTCTGTAAACTTTGTAAACCGTAAAATTTGCCTGCTCTCAACACAGGTTCTCCTAGTGAGACAGGCACAGTACAATAACCCTTTTATTACGTTAAGATTGTAAAGATGAATAAAAAAATAAAATTAAAAAAATGTGTAAAATGAAAGGTGTTGCAATTTTTACCCGGACAATGCCGGGCTTGTAGCTGTTATTAATTCGTGAAAAAGAATATCACCATGTTATTATTCTGTTTTATACAACCAAGATTGTATTTCATATGTTTTTTTATGATTTTAATTCGAACCATACGTGCTTATAGGGGTTGAATTTTATCCACAGTTTTCTTTTTCGTTTAAGCATACGAGAGATTTTTGCTCGCTTTTCCGGAAAGTGTGGGAATCTCGGAAAACTGAGAATTCTGTGAAAATATTTGCGAAAACAAATACGCTAGAAAAATATGTTTTTGTTCTGTCGTGCTTTTTGGGCATTGTTTATTTCAACTCTTTTCAATCATATATTATAGTATGTTTCAATATTTCTATTTTCACGCAGACAATTCGTGGTGGAATTCCGTTATGATTTATTAAAACGATGTTTTAACTTCTTTCCAAAATTATAAAAAAAAAACCATTTTATTAAATCATTAAAGTATGTTTTATTCATGATTCCAACACGACATGTGTTGTCCCCTCCGAGGTAGGCAGAGAGGATAGAACGTTGAGGGTAACTGTTGTACATCCTATTATCTATCTTTGTCTTGTTCTTATCTCTTCAAAATATCATAGATAAATGATTTTTGGTAAGTAGGTAGTCAATATTAAATGATTTTTTTTTCATAATAGCACTAACCGGTACCTATCAAACATGTTATTAGTTGATTACTCTAAATATTTGTTTTTCTCATCTCGTTTAAAAGAAAGAAAAACATTCCCGGGTTACGAATAACCTGACAATTTTTGAAAATCTCAATCTCATGGTAAGCAGAAGATGTTGCTTGTGTCGTGATGAAGGACTTGAACTCACGACGTCTGAGTGCAACCCAGACGCGATGCAGACTCAACCACTAATCGGTCAATAACCGGTTTTTAAGCACTATACTTAAATTTTATATAATTTATAAATCTGTACTGTTTTTCATATCACTTATTATGCATACTCTACCTGGAGGAGGCCCTGAGGGAAATTATTTCCCTCAAGACTTGCGTCATCTTTGGGGCGCTGTTTGGAGGGTCTTTGATAGGAAGGTATGAACCTGGGTCTTGAAGAAACCCATGTTGCGGGAGGAAGGAAACACAGATGCCGGCAAATTATTCCACAGCGTCGTTTTTAAACACAAAAACGAATTTTACAAGCGACCTGTTCTAATGGGACATATGTCAAACGTGTACAAATGTTGATCACGTGTTTCCCGACTTTGCATCGGTGCCGAAGGGATCAATGACGTTAGTTCCTTAGAGCATCTTCAATTGAAATATCGGTAGAACAAGGACAGCATTCCCACCTGACACCTGTGCTTCGAAGATTGCAATCCGTTTATAAAGATAGGGGAATTTATCAAACTATTTTAAAACTACCTTCTATCAATTTTGAAATAACTTATTGAAGTTTATAAACCTCATTGTAATAGATTTGTAATCATTGAAGATAATATTAACAACTCTCAAGATGAAACAATAAACCGAAAAAAAAAGAAAAAAAAACCTAACGTGAAAAAGGTTCCGGTAGCAGATGGGATTCCAACCCAGGACCCCATAATAATAATAATAATAATAACAAACCATTTATATAGCGCAGTTTTGTGTTATTTCACTTCAAGTGCGCAGTTCTCCTAATATACTAAGCTACAGTTACCAAAATTGTCCGTCATTTTTATCGGTATAATAGATCGATTTCTATGAATTGTTAATTAATTTTTGTCTGCTACCTTTTAAATATGATTACAAGATTCTACTCGAATTTATTTATAATCTTTTTTATATCTTTATCTTTTTCCTTCTATATTTGTGTGATATGAACTAAACTTTTCAAATTGACTGCCCTAAAACGGGATTTGTTCCCAGTTGGCCAGTTTTCTAACATATTCAATATTATTTCCAATTTTGAAACTGTCAATTAATGGTGGAATTCCATATTAAAATGATTTTTTTTTAAATTAAAAACCTTTGAAACTTTTTTCCACTTATTTATTTTCGACCGGTCTGGTTTCACCCTATCACGGGCATCGTCAGACTGACACAATGAATACTAAATCTGTGGTATATATAACATTGTTTTAATTTATGACTTGAAATTTGTTTTATTGCTTTATGGCAGTGTTTATGTTTTTAAAAACTACTTTCGGGTTTGTTTTATTACCCCCTGGAAGACGGATTACATTGTGTTTATTTACTGAATCTATTGTTTTTTTTTTAAATTATATAAACTCATTCGTGTCAGCTTTTATTTGAACGGAGTTCTTTCTAATTTTTTTTATTTCCCTGTGATTTCCGTCTTGTTTGCTAAGATGAATTTTATAGCAGTTTTTGTCCTATAGTTACGTGAACTATGGATAACCAGGTATATTTTTGTTGGGTCTTTAAAATAAATAAGGTCCGATCGAAAATTAATAAGCGGCAAAAGTTTTTTGAATTAAAAAAAAATTATATTTAATATTATTATTTTTATAAAAAAAAATATTGTTGAACCCTTGCTATTTCATTTAGTGTCATTGTGCAATTTCGAAAATTCTTTTTCAATTTTTACAGTTTTTTTAATATTTTAAAGGAATGTGAACCAAATAAAAGATGTATTTCTTTATACGAAGCAGCAAAATCTCTGGAACAGCGGGCAGTTTTGGCTTTGAAAAATCCAATTAACTTTTAACAAATAAGACAAGCTGCCGTATTGATTGTCTAATACGATTCAATTGTTTTCATTGAATTCGCAATTAATTTTCGTAAGCCTGTAGTTGTCGCGTTGCGATGACCCGTTTGATCTATTCATGACAATAAATTTCCGCTGAAATGGACACGTGTGTATCTTTTGTCATTTTCATTGTTTGTTATTTTCGGTGGAGCATAATGAAATAATAACGTCATACAAAGAAAGCATCCCATTCATAATCATTGTCTGGGAGTCGATTCAATTTCAGAACGGGGATGTTGGATGCATTGACTTTTATCTGTGTTTTGCTAACATCTTTTATTTTTTTTAAATTCCAACTTGCATTAAAAAACTGAACTGCTTCTCATAATATGAATTATGAGAAGCTACGATCTATATACAATATATAAAAATCAATGTATGTTTGTTTTTATGTTTGTCCTCGATTTTCTCGAAAATTACTAGACCGGTTTAACTGAAAATAGCACAGTTTGTTCGTATTAGTGGGAAGGTTTAGAGAGGTTCATTTTGAATGAAATCCAATATGAAAAACTGTTGCTATAACGTTTTAAAATTAGTATGAAAAACATTGAACCCGCCATGTTTTATTTAGAGGTTAGCCACAGATTGCGTATTCAAAAGAAGAAGGTTTTTTTATGTAGAATATTTTCAAAATGGAAAACACGAGTAGGTACCTACTTAAGAACTTTATGAGTTAGATATATTTAGAGAAAATAAACGTTTGGAATGACAGAAAATATTCAAATGAATGTTTCTTTATTTGGAGATAGTTACTTTCAGATCAATTATTGTACCCGAGCAAGGCCGGGTACACATCAGCTAGTAAAACTCTAAAAATTCGAGAGAAGGTTGATGGAAAACTTTCGAATTTCAATATCCTGATTAAATCCGTACTGAAGAAGGAAAATTTCTTCAAAAAATTTAAAATTTCAATGACCGAAGACAATAAAATCTGAAAAAAAAATATATAAAACCGTTTTTTAGAACATATTAAGAGGATATATATCAACATAATAGATACCAACCCTGATGTATGGCGGTGAGGATGGAACTGGCAGAGGAAGGATAAAAGTAGACTGAATGCCGTAGAAATGAGATCTCTGAGGCGAATGTGTATTAAAACCACGTATGATCGTGTGAAAAATATTGAGATTCGTAAAGAATGCAAGGCTGATGTGAGTGTAATGGGCAAGATTAAGAAAGGGACGCTTAAATGGTTTGGGCATGTAGAGCGAATGAACGAAGAAAGGAGTGACGCGAATGTGAACGGAAGAAGAAACAGGGGACGCACGAGGAAGACATGGCACGATCAAGTGAATCAAATACTTAGTCAGAAATAAAAAGTCAGAAGTCAGAATAATAATAGTCTCACATTTCAGAGCATCTCAAAAATCTCCACTGGCTCAAATGTCCTGAAAGAATCCAGTTCAAGCTCTGCTGGATGGTATTTAAGTCACTTAACGGAATGGCTCCGGCTTACTTATCAGAACTGTGTATTCCCGAAAATACCAACTCACGACAGTCTACCCTTAGGTCAGCAGCGTCATCAGCTATCGGCAGGTTGAAGGAACCAAAGCGCACACCTAATACCAAGTTCGGTGATCGTGCTTTCGGAGTGTCAGGACCTAAAGCCTGGAATGAACTGCCGCATGACTTAAGAATTATCAAAGACTCAACAGAATTCAGAAGTAAACTTAAAACACATCTTTTCAGACAATCGTATCCATAAATTCACCTGTAAATTGCTTAGCTAGGCTGACCGGTTAGTACTTACCTAAAGTCATAAAATAAAATAAAAATATAATTAAAAATTCACGCATCGGTGCGCAAATGCGTCCACAGCCCGCAACACTGTAAACATCCAAAGTGTAAAATAAAAAAATAAAAACGTTAATATTTATTAAAAGCTTCTTACGCCGAGTAAAGTAATTTTATAGATATTTTCGAGTCCTAAAATTCATTTTATGAATACTTTTCAGTCCTAAAAATTAATCCCAATAATTCAATAAATACCAACTCTTCTTGTGCCACCGATCATCTAATAAATGTAACATCAATAGAAAAGGAGAAACAAATAACCATGTAAAACTATCATCTCTATAATTAAATTTTCTAAAACTGTGTTCATCTGAAGCGACCTGCCAGGTAAGTATGTTTTCTGTATCTGTCTGTACATAATTAGTTAAGAAATATTTGTACAGCGCCCTTGAGGTGATTTTTCACAAAAACGGCGCTATACAAGTCATCCAACTATTATTATTATTATTATTAATAGAAGAGAATGTGTGAGACGACGTATGAATCGGAATGAAGCAAGAAGTGTATGCCAAGATCGAGTTGTTTGACGGTCCGTCTTCTCTGCCTACCACTGCATGATGGTTACTTAGTTTGTTATAAGAGGGTTCCAGATTGGAATGGAAACAAAATGCCACTTTTCAATCACTCTAATTAGGGTGCATTTTCCTCTTCATTTAGGTACATATCTAAATATTTACTTTAAGACAAAACAATAGAAGAGAATGTATGAGACGACGTATGAATCTGAATGAAGCAAAAAGTGTATGCCAAGATCGAGTTGTTTGACGGTCCGTCTTCTCTGCCTACCACTGCATGATGGTTACTTAGTTTGTTATAAGAGGGTTCCAGATTGGAATGGAAACAAAATGCCACTTTTCAATCACTCTAATTAGGGTGCATTTTCCTCTTCCTTTAGGTACATATCTAAATATTTACTTTAAGACAAAACAATATTTTGTTCTATTCTTTAATCATTTTTTTATCATTTATTATTTTATTTAATGTAATTTTTCTTTCTTATGTTTAATATTTTTCGGACTATTATTTCATAAACACACTTTGCACTAAATCTTGGATCAGTGCACATTGTCAATATGTTTCACATCGTTGAAATATATGCATATTCGGTATTGCATGCTCAGCTTGTTGAACGAGTTCATTTTACATAACATTGCGTTGCAAGTAAATTATTTCATTGTGAAAATTAAATTCGTATAATTCATATTTCGTATTAAAAAATGGGATTTTTTTTCCACTCTGAAAATCCGTAAATCTGGATTTTTCGCAATTTGGATAATCCGGATCCCAACCTTTATTTGAGATCTACGTGATTGATACCAGTGCAGTTCCACCGAGTTGTTCTGTGCTGCTATCTGCCAGGTGAAGATTGCCCCGATTCTAATTAACCTCCGAAAGGAGAGGGCACCAGCAGAAGAAGAAATTAATTTTAGAAGAAGAAACTTTAATTTCTTGGACACATACCTAATCAACAGTGTCACTCATTGATCTATGATCCGTGGTAGGCTTTGCGTAGTTGTGCAAGTTTGTGTATGAATTATGCAAAGTATTCGAAAATGGCATTTTTATTATCTTATCTAAAAAGTGTAAATTTGCCATAGAGAAACAATTTATCAATATAGAACGACTGTCAAGTAAAAAAAAATTATTTCCTTTAATTGATAGTTTTTATCGGGGTAGAGGTACTAGTGACATGCATAGTTTGATGACCAAATAGACTGTGTGTAGTTTTTCATATTTGGATATGAATTTATTGTACATTGATTATTCATAAATGGCCATTTCATTATCAAGATCCTTAACAAATTCTTGGAAAAATATATTTTAATGGTTCGCTTTTCTTAGGTTAGGCACAGCTTTTCAGCCTCTATGAACTGCACGCCACTGCTAATCAACGACAACAGACACAATATTGCATAAATTATTAAACAGAGAAGATTGATGGAAGACGACGTACAGCATGACTTCAAAACATACAAGACTGGAATGAGTGCACATTTTTTTCTGGAAGAAGTTTACAATCTCTGATAGCAGAGTTCACGAGAAGAAAGAAAGAAGTTTACCATATCCAATCGTATGTCCAAATTTCTTGGAGTGGAGAGGAATTATATAAATTCTAATGTGCGTTGACGTTCATAGTCTAGTACAGAGGCTCCCATCCTTATTTGACTCACTGCCCACTTTTGTACTATATTTTTCATCAGCTGTTTCTTCTTACGCTACATTGTGATGAAATCTAAATAACACTGTGACTGAGAGATAATAACTCCCATTTCCGCGGTACTTACTCTATACCCGACAGGAACTTTTTGCTCTTGATAAATATTCATGTGCATCTTATATTATGTAGTACATTATTGTTCTCCCGACAACAGGTCCCTATTAATCCATCTATAAATCTATAGAATTATTGAACAGTTCATTTCGTTGCATGTTTCTTTCTACGATGTACCTACGACAAATTTGAATTCTTAAGGAAGGTTTATTGCGAATATTATTGTTGCCCTCGTCCCCCATTTCAGCCCTTCACTGCCCCCCATTTGCCCTTGAGGCCACTACCCTTAGATCCTCTAACGCCCCTTGGCGGGAGGGGGGGATGGGGTGATTTCGCTAGGAATCTCCGATCTAATATTTCTACACATAGCACAAACCATTTCAAGTACACAATCCATCACATCACAAAGCCATCGTGAAAATTATACTGTCTGTATATATCTGCGAAAATGTTCCTGTCACTGACTAAATCTTCAGCAATCTTAACACTATGTCAATAAAACAATTATATTCTAAAACTGTACCAGATGTATTGGCACACAAATGAACTGTATGAGGCGGCTGATCCCAATCTGCGGAGAGGGCTGGGAGGTGAGAAAGCACCACCTACCGTTCCCTCTGCAAGGAGGAACGGTATTTACGACTTCTGTCGGCCTTGTCCGTGTGACGTTGCTTATTCTGGATCTAGTCTGAGGCAGTAGTCCGATGGGGGTCCAAGGTAAGCGGTAGTCAGAAGAAAACAGGTAGATGAGAAGTCGAGCGGGCAGTGGAGAGAAGAGGTCTTGTCAGGCTGGCGGTCGAATGCTAACTACCCGAAGTGGCTTTCGCAGGCTACTTAAGGCGGTCTGCAACGCGCAGACCTACCGTGCCGTGTGGATGCCTAACAAGCCTGACTCTTTCTCACCGCCGTACTGCTCTAACGTTTTTATTTGAGTTATTCAAGTCTAAGCGGTCTGCGAGAACACGCTCGTCACAGACCGCCCGTTACATACATTAACAAAGGTGGCTAGGCACATCCCGCCAATCAAACAACATATTTACATATAACAAATTTGATGACGAAAATGGCCGCGTCCAAACATTCTGGGAGAGACCACAACGTCCGATACAAAAACAATACTACTTTACATTCATAAATACAAAAAAGAGGAAGTAACAAGAAACACAAATATTAGAAAAACTAGATCTCATCAAAAAACACATCCAACAAGAAAACACAAATACAACGTTTAGACAAAAACACTTCTTATACTATGGTACTAACTCTACAAGAAAATCCCACTCTCCTTCATAAATCACAACAATGATAAAAACGCTTAATACGTTACACAGGGAGATGAAATAGAAAATATATTAACACCAAATACAGACTAACACCGAAACCACTCAACTGCATTTAAAACACCTCACCTTAGAATTATTTATTTTTTTAAGCAACCACACGATTTAATATAATTTAAGCTAATATTTTGTAAATGAAATCCTCAGCACGGGAAATCGCCGTTACGATATCATTATGTTTTATATGATTTAAAAAAACTAAAAACATGATAATAATTATAAATAATCATTTAATGGTAAGTTACAACTTCATGGAATTGGATCGCCAAGATCGTTGCGTATTAAGACAAGTGTCAGCTTACATGGTCCTGTGATCACCCACTAATTGGAGAAGTGATCTTAATTGAAGATGCTGTACTTGCTACGCCCAAGTTACATAGTTAAACACGTCAGACGTTTATGGACTATGCAATGCTCTATACAAACAGACAGTGAAACACGTTTTGACCCACTTTAAATATTTTCCGTCTTCGTACTTGTTAAACGACGTTATTTTGAGTTAAAGTCATATCTGTATAATTCAATAAGTTAGCACTCATGTTCCTAGAATTATTTTGTTTCCTATTTGAACGTTAGTCCCTGTTTTTTGTATTTTTTTATTACTGAATACGGGCATGGTGCAAATACGAAAATTATTATTTTTACAAAAAACAAACCCAGGCGTTGCGGGTTCAATTTCTCTACTAGATAAGTCCTCCATCATTACATAAGCAACATTTTACGATATAATGATGGTAGTAAGATCGTAACCCGGGAATTTTTGGATGTAGGAAGGAAAAATTCAGATTTTTGGAAGATCATTTCAATTAACTTTTTGACTGTTATTATTTTTTAATTTATATTTTTTATTAATTATTAACGCTCAGATGAGTTCTTACAATTATTTTTTTTTAACAAAAAGTTTTTAATTGGAGATAAAAAAAAAAATACGCGCTGATACCTACGCTGATGTATGGCAGTGAGGCATGGAACTGACAGAGGAAGGATGATAGTAGACTAAATGCTGTAGAAATGAGATCTCTGAGGCGAATGTGTGGTAGGACTATAAATGATCGTGTGAAAAATTAATTGCGTTTGTTTTTAATTCTCAAAACTCCATTTTTTAATTTTTTAATTATTTATACTAAATCAAATTTAATAATGTTATTATTAAATTCCGCAAGTATTTTTAGTTTTTATTATTGTTACAGCTGTTTCGTGGATGCGGATTAACCGCAGTTTGAAAATGACCTTTAACGCCGAAACAGCTGTCACAATAATAAAAGCTAAAAATACTTGCAGAACTTAATAATAACATTATTAAATTTGCTTTTAATTAAATTTTAAAAAAATTAGTACGAAAAATTTGGAGATTCGTAAATAATGCAAGGCTGATGAAGATTAAAAAAGGGACGCTTAGATGGTTTGGGCATGTAGAGTGAATGAACGAAGAAAGGAGTGTAAGGAGAATATATGACACGAATAATGTGAATGGAAGAAGAAGTCGGGGACGTCGGAAGATAACATGGCGCGGATCAAATACTTACGTCAGACCATGTCAGAAGTCGGAATAACAGAAGAGATTTTACGAGACGTTGTATGAATGTGAATGAAGCAAGAAGTGTATGCCAAGATCAATTTGTTTGGCGGTCCGTCCTCTCTGCCTACCCCTGCAAAACGAAACGGGGTGATCGTTAGTTAGTTAGTTACATAGTAGGTACGTAAGTGTGTAGCATAACGTATCAAGTGCATATAATAGAAAAAAATAATAAAAAACCAAAATAGTAATAATGTGATGTACATATACATAATATGCAAGTGCGTGATATCTATTATATAGTTGCATGACATAGTGAGAAAAAAAACAACGTGTTTTTTTATTGCAGATAACAGAAAAATGCACATAATTTAAAAGTGCATAATACATATATAGTGCTTGATGTAGAGAAAGAAAAAATGAGAACAAGTTTTGGATTGTAGATAGTTAAAAAGATAAAATTAAAAAAAAAGAATACTATAGTACCTACGCGATGCTCCTAAGTAATCGTTTGCTACGTAAAAATATCATTCAGGTGTCTATCACGCGGGTAAATTTGCATTAAATAATATATTTGAGGTTTTTTGTTTCCAAGTGTATGTAGGCGAGAACTCGGTTCATGTATTCGGTTGTTAGTCCCGGAATTATTGTTGGAGAATAATACAATTTCCAAGTAATTCGATGAGACACTTTGAAGTTGATTTGGTGCAGGAGTTCACAACACGTATGGAGTGAATAATTTTAAACAACAAGTTAAGTCTATTATTCTTCTATTTTCAGAATTGAAACGTTGCTTGAAATGGCTTTTAGCCGTGTTTGGTGACCAGATCTGAATAGCCTGGTATTTCTCCACCTTCCTCTTCCTCTTTTCCTTCCCCACCCCAATACCTTCAGCCTCACAACATTCCCCAATTGGGGATGCCATAGTCTCACTGGCTCCAGACGGTTGGGAGCAGTTGGGAATCTTGTGCGGTATTAACAAAAAAATAGTAAAGACATTGACCCCTCGCAATTTAAATGCCACATCTTCATAAAGGCTTTATTTTTTACATATTTATTATTTATTTTTTTGTGTTAACTATTTATATTATTCAGTCATTCACCTACCATTTTTTGTTTATTTGTAATCCAATGTATGTATACTCTTTGTGGCAGCGGCGTGCATTGTTCTATGGCCAAAGTTAGGCTGTGTGTAGTTTTTCAAGTTCTGTTAGGAATCGTACATTGAATACCTGTTTGGAAATGGCCGGTTTATTATCATCCATCGCCGATTGTCGTGGCCAACTGTGTAATTGAGCATACAAGTTCCTTGCCTATTTTTATACGATCAGATTTTTTTTGTATTATAATTTTCATATTGCTGTTTTTTTAGCCATTATGAACTGAACTCCACTGCCACACGGAATGTGTGGAACTGCACTACCCTCACCACATACCGAGATAAATGTTTACAAAAATATTTAACAAAAGGAAGTAAAATCTTGGCTATCGTTGGATTCGTTCTTTGTCTTTTTGTTTTGCATAATCCATTTGTAATGTGCGATGTGATTTAATGTTATTTTATGATTTCTCATATAAATTTGGCTGCGGGTGACGCATAATGTAAAATCTTTAAATTCACTGCGGAATTCATATGTCATACTTAAAATAAAAATGTTTTCTCAACATACGTAGATTAGGTATCTACCTGTATATATTTAAAAAAAAATAATTGGAACTCCAGTGAAAAATACAATGACTTGAAAAATATATATACATATAGATCAGCAAATGCCGATCCTGAATATACAACTTCTACTATGTGAAGAATTTAAAAATCGTTTTTTAAAAGTGTATAAATAATCATCTCATCGAAATACCTTGTTATGGTGGTACCATTGCAATTGGAACATCTGACGTCACGTGCGCATTCTGTTTTTAGATTAGTACGGACATTTTTATTTTTCACTTTTATTTTGTATTTGATTTATATATTTTTTTTAGTTTTTTAGCGAAATTTAAACTTAATTTGGGTGACTTTAGGCTCTGTAATAGTTGCTCAATATAAAAAACTGTTATTAGTGAAATAGATTAGAGTATTCATGAACAAACCAATTATCAATTCAGATATTATGATAATATTAATTCTCAATACTATTATTATTCTTTGAGTTAAAGTTTCCAAAAGGTACTTAATGTAACTACTGATGTTTAGTTATGGTTTATTTATTTTATTCATTCATTAACGCACCAAAGTGCTTTTACACATTTTAACATTAAAATGCTTATGTGTACAGAACTTAAAACATAAAAAAAACATGATGCATAGTTGGTATATAAGTGTAACATATTTATAATATATATGAAGGTATAATAATGAATAGAATATAAAATTATGTACGGTAAAGCTCATCCTTGTTTTGATATTTGGCATTCTAACATCAAAACTGATCAAAATCCATCGGCCATAGATTTGAAAAGTTTTGACGGGATTTGAAAAATTGAAACATTGAAAATTGTTTTAAGCTATGAAATTTAACTTTAGAACAAAAACTAAATTTACTGGTATTTAAGTTTGAACGTCATTATTGATAAAAAAAAAATAAGAAAAAAATGGACTGGAGTTCCTTATAATAGCAAAAGAACGATTTTTTTGTCATTACTTGTAGTTACTACACGGTTTCGCAAGAGTCAACACTCGTTCTTTTGTTGTTCCAAAACATTTTTTTTCTATAACAGATTGCAAAGCTAATAGAATAATTCAGGATATTTTTCATAGTCCTCCCACCAGGGGTTCCTGTGGTGAGGTGGACTAGGTTTTATTTAAAAACGCCCGTACGACGTTCTTTTCAAAATGTTGCATAAATCCTCTCCTTTGATTTATTTGAGCCAGGATTTGATTTTGTTTTTGTTTTATTTATTTGGAAGTGAATTATAGAGCTTAGTTGAGAGATATTAATAGTTCTTTTGTTAAAAAAACAGCTTTAAGTTTGCTATATTCATAATGTAATTGCTTTGTGAAAACAGGTTTCTTTGGTTTTTTGAATTTTTTAAATGTTTGATAAAAAAATTCTTAGCATTGACATTTTGGTTAAGGACTGCGAAAAACTTGAAGATTTCTTTTGTTAGCGTTCTTATGGGGACTTAAAGAGGAAAGCTGTGCGTTGTTTCATACAAAATTTATTTTTGGATTTGAGGCCAAAATACCCGCCCAAATGTAATGATATTTTTTGAAAATTAAAGGTATAGCAAATATCTAGTATGGATTTTGAAGTATTTTATTTATTTTTGTTTTAAATTATGAAATAAATATTAAAAAAACGAATTCATGATTTTAGAGGCAACTTCGGGAATTATTTGTGGGTTTACGTTTTTTTTTATTATAATATTTGCTATGTAATATGATTGCATAAAAAAAACGTATTTTTGGGTTGATATTTTAAAATAAAATTTGTGTTCCGAAGTAAAATAGTCGTTTTTATTTTGCATTCAGGCCCACCAAAATGCTGATTTTGATACATTTAATATTATTTATTTTATATTTCATTATATTTTCATAGTTTTTTCATCTCCATTAACCCTGAAATAAGTTGTTTCTAAAGATGTAAAAATCGATTTATTTAACGGCCTACATTTCAATATTTTAAACAAAAATAAAATACTTCTAATTCGTACTAGATATTTTCTATGCCTTTTGATTCAAAGAAAATTCTCGTTCGGTTTGGGTGAGAATTTTGATCAGAAATCAAAAATTAAGTTTTGTGTGAAACAGGCCGCGAATCCGTTCCTCTCAAGGACGGTCTACCCTTAGTAGTTCTTATTGCATAATTAACTACGACATGGAGCCCGTGGCATCTTGTCATATTTCAATAAGTTCAAAAGATGTTTCAAGATTCACCACAGCTCATGATGTAAAATGACCTCGCAAGCCTAAAATAGTAATGTTCAACATTCCACGACGATCAAACAGAAAAATTGTTTCAAATTTCATGACGCCACAGCACAAGGTTCGAGATGCCATAAAAACGAGGTGTCTGGACAGTGCAATGTAATGCGACACCACTGTTATGGTAAATGTCATAAAAAAATATTGAATCAACTTGTCGTTCCTAATAATAATAATAATAAGAGTTTATTTCTATAGCGCAGTTTCGTGAAGGTTTACCTCAAGTGCCCTTTATACTAACTAACCTAATATAATTGTAAAATAACAGATGTACTACATAATATAGCTGTTATTACAATATATATATATATGCAAATTAAAACTATGACATACAATATTCATGAGCAGCAGACTCACTTACATGCACAATTTAGAATAAACTAGGGGTATAAATAATCAAATGTAAAGTACAAATATGAAAAGAGCAAGAAAATCTACACAAAATAACCTAACCTAATATAATTAGAAAATAACAAATATGTATTACATGCATGCAAATTAAAAACACAATTTAAAATATTCGCGAGTAGCAGACTCACTTAGATGAACATTTTACATATTATAATATAACGGCCTCCATGGTCCAGCGGTAAGCTCTCGACTACGAATCCGAAGGTCACAGGTTCAAATCCCGGCGTGCGCAAGTAAATTTAATTTAATTAATTTGTGCTGTTTCACAATTAATTTATTTAAAAATAATATGAAGAACATTTGCGCACGTTCCAGAGTGGAAGATACTCTCAGTTTCGCCCTAATGAAAGACCACCATTCATAATTGAAAGGTTGCTTGACATGGCTTTTAGCCGTGTTTGGTGACCAGATCTGAATAGCCATGTATTTCTCTACCTTCCTTTTCCCCTTCTACTTCCCCTACCCAATGCCTTCAGCCTCGCAACATTCCCCAATTGGGGATGTCATAGTTTCACTGGCTCCAGACAGTTGGAAGCGGTTGGGACCCTTGTAGAGTATTCACATTAAAAAAAATAAAATATAGCAATTTAGAAGCTAAGTGTGTAAATAAACAAATATGAAGTAAGTACAAATAACAATAGAACAAGAGAATATTACGTAAAATTATATAGATGGTTTTTCACTGGATACTAAGGGCATTGAATAACAAGGAGGAAAAAACCGCAACTAAATAAGCCATGGAAGATCAAAAGAAAATTCTATTTCTATGTACATGAAGTTGTGTTTTATATTGGGTATAATTTTTCGAACTATTTGGTTTTTAAAACCCGTTTTAACTCTGCTAAATTCTGGATGATAGCAATATTTGGTATCTATCCTAGTAGGACTAGATAAAAACTTGTAAAAGATAATTATGTTAACAAATACCACAAGTCGTTGTTATCTCCTACAAGGTATCTCCCCCACAACTTTTTTCTAAATACATTTTATCGCATATCCTGTTATGGACAACATGAAGAATGTTAACCTGTTTGAGATACTAACCCAATATCCTTTCTGACAAGCCCATATTGAAAAATTTGAAAGCACGTAAATCATAAATGAAATTTATTTACAAACTTGCTGATGTGTACCCGGCCTTGCTGGAGATTTATGTCGTTTGGGTGCCATAGTTGATTTGACAGCGAAAGTAATGCCCTGTGACGACTTTTACTATATCTAAGCAGGAAACAAAACGTTCGTTTGAAAGTCTTATTTCATTCCAAACATTTATTTTTTCAAAATATATCTACATAAGTTTTTATGTAGGTACCTACTTGTGTTTTATATTTTCAAAATATTCTGCTCAAACAAACCTTCTTCTTTTGAATGTGTAATCTGTGGCTAACCGGAGTGGTATATCTATAGGCCAACCTCAATACAACAACGTGAGTTCATTGTTTTCCATACTAATTTTAAAACGTTATAGCAATAGTTTTACATTTTGGATATCATTCAACTACTCTTCAAACCTTCCCGTCACTAATAAGAACAAACTGTGCTATTTTCGTGTAATTTTAGAGAAAATCGAGGACATACAGTCAAACATCTACTTTTACATATAAATATAACACCGAATCCATTAAATTCCACGACCTCAACTCCCTTCAAACACGATGGTTAATTTAGGATCAAAGATTATTATTTTCTGAAAAATCTCCTCGATTCGCCAGCTTTTTTCAAACTTTTTTTTTATATAACACCACACAAGAGGCCCTAACGAAAATAATTTCTTTCAGGCCAATGTCATCTTTGGGGATGCCGTGCAGATGGTCTTTTTAAGGAAAGGAAGGAGAGGACGTTCAGGGCAGGATAAATGTATAAGAGATGGGTATCAATCCATCCTTCCCACTATGGTGCAAGGATCTCTAGGATAGGAAAAAATAGGTTGAGAGAGTCCTGTCGGGGGGGTTAAGCGATCTCCCTCTACCGGCCCCGTTGGTGGGTAGACGCATTCGCCGCCAAGATCTGGGAAAATCTCACCCCATGAACCCGGGCACCCCTGCTAAGTCACTTTTCATAGCGAACCACTTGGGTTGACCTATGGCGGAGGTGTTGGTTATTCAATGAGTGATTCCCGGGCGGTTGTACCCATATCCGCCTCCCAAATTGACCGCCTACCAATTTCATAAAAATCCATTCCCCAAACCTACATTCTTAACAATAACCTTCAGAAATATCGAACCGAGACAATGCGTACCATCACATGCATGAGTATAGAATGTACGAGAGCATCTCCTACCCCCATCCTATCTTCCCTCGGTTGATGTATCTTCCTCTTTGTCCTCTTTACCTCCCTGTTAGTTTAATATAATAAAACATACAGCTTAATATATCCGCAAGATATCAGAATAACATAAAAATCCCAAAATTTAACACTAAGCATACTCAAAATACCTACCTCTATCTAGGAATAACTTACTTTAACAATCTTCCTTCAAATCTGAACACTATATAAATATTCATGAATTCCAGCTAAAATTTAATCATTTTCTCAAACTACTGTAGCAGTCCATTATTATTTGTTATTATTGTAATTAGTTTTTATCTTCTTGTTCTGTTTTCCACAAACTTGTGCTTTCTTTAATTAATAGTGTTATTACTACAACAACTGATAAATAATTTTACATAACCGAATGATGTATTTCTGTGGTGAATTAAAAATAATTAAAAATGTTATTTAATTAATTAAGTGAAATTCCTCACCAAACACAAGAACATTGTTTCGCCAAAGCGAGGAACAGCAAAATTATGTTTTACACCTTGTTAATCATTTAATATACATCTTTATCCAGGGCCGCCGGCCGGCCCTGAGCCAAACGGCGCCTGGTGCAAGTAAAAATTTGGCACCCATTGTCGAACTCAAAGCCAAAGTAGCACCAAAATTGCTAACGACTTACGACGATCCTTCCTGTCCCTATCAATCCTTTGAAATTCGAGGGAGGAAGTACTACAGAAATAATCCCGTGTAGTACAGTTCTACAGTCTGACTAGATCTGCGGAACACATACGAGTACTATTGGTCGACAGGATGGAGGGATACGTACACGAGCTGCAAACAGAACTAACACCATCTGCATTTAGTAGAAGGCATTATGAATTCATAGCTCGACTTCTCTCTTTCATTGGAACGTTCGCCCGAGTTGACCCCCATTTTTTCCTCGTTTTGCACTGTTATGTATCTAT
>JAHDVE020010716.1:0-20879 GCA_022606495.2 Halesus radiatus
CTAATTACGGTGACCAGCTCTGAGTAACTAGTTTATCCAAACCATTCATCATCCTAACTCCCTTTACTCTGCTCATCACTGACGTCAGAATTAATAGACATGAAGGCAAAGGTTACATAACACCCATTTTGGCACCACTTTAGTTCAGAACCTCGACTGCCGTAAGTAAATTACAAAATGTTTATAAAAACGGCCAATCAAAATGTTTTAACAAAATATTCGTTTTTTTCGGGTAAGATGTCCCCGTGGTTGAGTGGTTACGATTCTCGGTTACGAATCCGGAGGTCACGGGTTCAAATTCCGGTGTGCACAAGTCAATTTTTAATTTGTCTTATTTCACAATTAATTAATTAAAAATAATATTTGGTATATTTACGCCACGTTCAGAATCGAACCGTTGCTTGAAAAGGCTTTAGCCTTGTTTAGTGACCAGATCTGAATAGCCAGATACTTCCTCATCTTCCTCTGCTCATCTCCTTCCCCTCTCCATTGCCATCAGCCTCACAACATACCCTAATTAGGGATGCCTTAGTGCTGTACAAACAATTTTTTTTTGAAAATGCATAACCTTTTTACTTAGTTCCTGTTTTACTTAAATTAACGGCACGCCACCCGCCACTCTTATTTTGGTGTTATTCCCCGTGCTAGTACAATTCTATGTATTATTTGCTCTGTGCTTCTCACTCATTTCATCACACAGGACTTCTCCATAAAACAGGTGCAAAATGTATTTATGATGAGAATATGATATTCAAGAAATAAAAATCTACCACAAGTCATAAAAACTCCGCTATATGAAATATGTTCTGAAAAATCGTGTTGACGTTAAATTGATATTTTCATTATCAGAGGCGCTATGGAATATTCTTTATTTTGGGACATTGTATAAAAAAATACAAAGAGATTATTTGTAGCTCCTGCCGTATTAGATTCCTCTTCACAATGAACAGCATCCCTCGAACTTTTGATTAGTTTACGAACAACGGAATCAAACGACATATTGATGAGATCGGGAGGGGATCACGCTATTACTTATATTAAATATTGAGATGACATCTCGACATTAACATATTTCATTCTTTACAAATATGGCAGAGAAAAAAAAGCTTTTGAGATTGGATGTATTTTCAGAAAGAACTAAATTTGAATTTATTAGTACCTACCTACGAGAGGTAAAATTTTGAGCTTTCAAATAAAGAATATTTTTCTAGGACATTTATTTACTGACGATTTTTTTTCAATCATGGAAATAACATAGAATATTTTGACATAAAAAATGGATGTTAAAACGTCCTCATTTTGTTAATAATTTTTTTTTATATGTAATAATTCTTGACGGTTGTTGTAAAACAGTGAAAAATCATGCTAATCATTTACCGATACTCCAATATAAACAAACAGTTTTTCGTCTTTGTGCAATTATCTATACCAAAATACCCGGCTTTGTCAAATAAGATACAAAATGTATTTTTAAGTTTTGTCCGATGTGTAGACGATTGAATACACATTTCAAAGCTCCTTATCTCATGATGAAAATCACGCAATGAGCTTAAAGTCAACTCTTTGATGCAGTCAGTAGCTGAGTTTGCATCGCGTCTGGGTCTCACCCAGGCGTCGTAAGTTCATTTTGTTGGATGGCTTCTGTCGTGATGGAGGTCTTCCATAAGCAATATTAATGTGATGGTTTGTCTTTCTTTAAAAAAAATAATGAAAATGTAGAAAACATTTTGGAAAACAATAACTGTCCAAATTTCATGACGCCAGAGCTCACCGTTGTGGTTTACTTTGTGGGACTAAAAGCGTATTAAAAATACTGTTTTTACTTAATTTTCTCTGCATCCCTCTACATGACACAGTTAACCAATAATGCTAAAAATTAAATATGTATGACGTCACCGATCCAAATTTAAATAACCTCAGTTCCCCACTTATCCTAGAGATGCCGCGAGGTTTATGTTAATTCAATTTCCTTTAAGCGAACAAGCCGCCACCTCGCGCCGAGCGGCGAAAGCTGCTAAAGCTAATCAGATTTCGATTCATAAAAACAGTGTGCTATAATAATATGCCTACAAACTGATGATCGAAAAATAAAAGAGGATTTGTTTAAAATAGACACGTCCAAATTGGTATGTCCAGGCTTCGCTAAATTAATAGTGGAGTGTATTTTGATTCCATTTTTAAATAATATTTGGTCTACCGCCCGATTTCTCCGTTTTATAAACGTTCGTCAGATAAACGGTCGTTTGACAACGTTCAGTTTTTGCACGACGATCGCTTTTTTGAAACCGTGCACCATTTTATGTTTAATATATCAAATGGATTCCTAATCGAGAAGTGAAAGTGATGACGAGCGAATGGCAATTATTCAAAACAAAACAAAAAAACGAACGGATAATGGTTCGTTAACGAAACGGTTCGTTACGTAATAGATATTTGATGATTCGTTTATAAAACTGGCCCTTACTGTTCACTCGTATTTCATTACCTTAAATTAAAGAATAGTAAAAAAAAGCTTATATATACACATATAAAATACACTGTAAAAAAATATTCACGACATCTTAAATCTATTGTATGTAGCTTTTCTAGGAGCGACTAGTTAATAAAAAAAATGTGGCGATTGACCGAAATCACTTGTAATTCTTTAATATTTCTATTTTTGAAATTGTAAATACATGATGGAATTCCATTATAACGATTAAATAAAATACGCTTTTTCAAACTCTATTCCACTCTTTATTTTTTGACCGTTACCGGTTTCAGTCTGTGACGGCTATCTTTAGACTGGTACAATTAATTCTTAAACAATGGGTTATGTACAATTTTGGGTATCAGTAGTAACATATAATCTATGTTAAATCATAGTTTGGTTACCCCTGATACCCAAAATTGTACATAACCCGTAGTTTAAGTATTAATTGTACCAGCCTGAAGATAGCTGTTACAGGCTTAAACCGGTCACGGTCAAAAATAAAAATGGAGTAGAGTTTAAAAAGTGTTTTTTTGCTTTTTATTTATTTAATCACTAGTAAATAAACCCAATTATATTTCGACTATGTACATTTAAAACAGATATTTTATGCATATTAACAAACTACGATACTTAGAATAATATAATTAAGTTTTTCGCTAGTAATAAAGAAGAGAGTGGAAGATACTCTCAGTATCGCCCTGGTGAAAGACCACCATTCAGAATTGAAACGTTGCTTGAAATGACTTTTAGCCGTGTTTGGTGACCAGATCTGAATAGCCAGGTATTTCCCATCTTCCTCTTCCCCTTCGCCTTCCCCTTCCCAATACCTTCAGCCTCATAACATTCCCCAATTGGGAATGCAATAGTCTCACTGGCTCCAGACGGTTGGGAGCAGTTGGGACTCTTGTGCGGTATTCATATAAAAAAAGAGAAGGGAACTAACGGATTTTAAGAGTAAGAACGTCGAGTAGTTTTGACTCTTTTGAACAAGAAATAGTGCAATATATAGGTCCGCAATCGACCAAAAATACCTTCGCGATTGACGCATTTCTGACCCCTCTATCATAAAGGGATGTATCATCATAATTTCATACATATTCTGTATCCAATCCATTCCTATAATCAAGCCGCAAACACCCTGGGGGTAATTTTCATCTAGAAGCAAAGCATCGCGGCTTCTTGTTTCCAATCTTCTCGCGATACGAGTACGGAGGCAGCGGGAGGTTTAACAAATCGATTTGCATAATAAAAATGAAAGCAAAAAGAAAATATCGTGTGTGTTTTAAAATTAGGACTCTATCAGAATGAATAATTTATAACGCATTACGTAGATTATTTCGAGATTTGGGAGGCAGATGCATTTTTGAGTGGATGAAGTTTTACAAACAAAAAGATAAGAAAAAAAGAAATACACGGGGAAGTTCATGCAGTACTCAATTTTTTTAAATTGGAATATTTATTTATGATTATAAACCTCCCTGTAATATTAGTTTTAATCATTGAAGATAATATTTACAAATCTTAAATAAAATATGAAACAGATGCAATTGGAGTCTGTTATTACTATAACAAAACTGTTCTTCTGTTTTCATATTTTTAAAAAAATTCGGCTTGTGCGTATCGATCATAACCATGTGCCTATACTGTTCCATTATTGCGCTGATATTTATATGATTATTTTTATTTATTGTTGTACCAGCTGATGTGTACCCGGCCTTGCTCGGGATTTTTTAAATTTTTTTAATAAAGTTATTTAATGAAGTTATGAATTCTTGCTTGTCATTAGGGTGCCATAATTTATTTAACAGCGAAAGTAACTATCTCCAAATAAAGAAACATTCATTTGAATATTTTATTTAATTAAAAATGTCTATTTTTTCAAAAAATATCTAAATCATAAAGTTCTGAAGTAGGTACCTACTCGTGTTTTACATTTTGAAAATATTTTAACTTCTTCTTTTGAATATGCAATCTATGGCTAACCGGGGTGTTATATCTATGGGCTAACCTAAATGAAACATGGCGGGTTCAATATATTTTTTACTAATTTTAAAACGTTATAGCAACAGCTTTACATATTGGATTTCATTCAAACTACTTACTAAACCTTCCCGGCACTAATAAAAACAAATTGTGCTATTTTTTGACAAATAAGCAAACTTACATTGATTTTTATGTATATAGATTATGTTACCTTATTGCTTTCCATCCTTTTTTTTCAATTCCTTTATCTCCAAACTTAGCAGCTGGACCCCCAGGACCGAGTCCCTCCATCTCCGCCCAAATTCCACCTTATATCCTCCATTACCTTAGTGAGCAGGCTTAAATATAAGATTGCTATCAGCAAATGCTGCTAGTACATAAAACACAGTTTACAATTCTTTGAAATAAAAATAAATAAAAGCCCTGCAGTAGCAATAGGTAGCCCTCTCACTGGGTAGAGAAGATTATCTCCACATTTATGCACATCTAACCACAGTTGACACAGGAAGCGGGAAAAATGTTCCCTGGCACTGTACACAAAAATTTCACAAAACGATATATATAAAAAAAATGGATTGGGATTAATTGAGTTCTTAAGTGATATCGATAAAAAAAGACGGAAAGCAAAAGGTGGCATTAGATTAATTGGATAGAGCGCTGGTCCCGGATAGACGGTGAAGTCCTGGATTCGAGTCCCAGATACGTTTGTTACCTTTTTAATTTCTTTGTCTCTTCTATTTCATATTTCATTTGTGATTTGTTGTCATCTTTAGGGATGCTGTGTGGAGGGTTTTTTTAAGGAAAGGAAGGAAAATAAATTCTGGAAAGGAAAAGGGTATGAAGGTCAGTATGTTCAAGAGTGATGGACATATCATGGGGTTTCCCTCAACCGGCGTCTCCCAATCCGGCCAACCACGCAGCTGGCGTGAAGACCCATCCGTCGTCAAAACCTGGACAAACCTCACCCAATGAACTCAGACACCCCTGATAAGTCACTAAATGTGGCGAACTTGGGGTGACCTATGGCAGAGTGTTGGTTATCCAATGAATGATTTCAAAGGTGACGGTACCCATACCTGCCACCCAAATTATTGCTGCAAATAACTTGCAGTCATAGGCTGAGAAGCTGTGCCTACTCTAAGAAAAACGAATAAATTTCTTCAATTTCATACTCCGTATGTACACCCTCCAATAAATAATTCATATCAATGTTTAAACGCATGACATACTAAAAGTGTTTTATTGTAAAAAAAAATTATCTACATCTTACGTCTCGAAGTTTCTAAAGCTCCGTTTCAAATACCATACAAGTAAAAAAAGAGTTTTTGATGACAATGCTTTTTTCTGTAAATATGTGAATAATTTTTAAGCATTGATAATTTTTTATACATTTGAGAAATTAACATTTTACTGTGAGGTAATAAAACTGAATTTTTCTAATATTCTATGCCCAATTCATATCCGAACTTTAAAAACTACACACAGCCTATTTTTGATCATAAACTTTATTGATTGTAAAAAAAACTCAAATGATTGCCCTTTCTTTACATTACTTCAACAAAATGATGATCTTTCAACATATTCCGGTGACTTTTTTCAATGGCATTTCAGGTAATTCTACTTACATTATATTCAGTGATCAACGTTGATTTAATTTAAAATGGATACAGTCATATATTCAGAAAATATCCCATAATTCCAAAAAACTCCTTATCTAACTAACTAACTAACCATCACGCCGTTTCCCCGCAAGGGTAGGCAGAGAGGACGGACCGCCAAGCAACTCGATCTTGGCATACACTTCTTGCTTCATTCACATTCATACAACGCCTCATACATTCTCTTCTGTTGTCCTGACATGGCCCGACTCGAGTATTTGATTCACTTGATCGTGCCATGTCTTCCTCAGGCGTCCCCGGCCTCTTCTTCCATTCACATTCGCGTCATATATTCTCCTTACACTCCTTTCATCGTTAATTCGCTCTACATGCCCAAACCATCTAAGCGTCCCTTTCTTAATCTTGCTCACTACGCTTACATCAGCCTTGCATTCTTTACGAATCCATTATCCTTATCCATTTCAAAAATTTGATAAATCAAAAAACGATTAATATTTTCCGTGATCGTACTCCAAGAAATAATAAATGAGATCAGAATAATCCACTTACAATAAAAGTAAACACACGAAGGATGCTGTAAGCATGTACCAGACACATCTGTAAGTATAAGGAGGAAGAAGTACGACAAGAGATGATAAGTGTGTCTCCCGGGGAGTAGACACCCTTTCTTGTTCAGCCAATTTGTAACAAACACAAAATTTAAAACTGTCGCTTTAAATTAGTTTACAGTCGGACTGCAAGAAACAGCGTTTTGTAAAGGCGCAACCTGCTATTATGAAGACAAACGCATTGCTGAGGAAAGAACTCAAGGAAAGCATATCCTTTGAAGTTGGACAATATAAATTTTACTACTCGCTTCCATTCCAGGGTTAAAAGAGAAAAAAAACTGTTTAATTCTCGGTCGAAACTGATCATAGATAAAAATGAGAAAAATTCTGTAATAAAAAATATCCCATTTAATACTGGTACCCAACAAGTATAGTTTTTGTTATCAAGACTGTAATTATCATTATGTAATCCGCTTAAAATATCTTTTTACTTTTCAATAGAGCCCTTTTAAATATCGCCACTTCGAAAGTCCGCCGCAAGTCATCGAGTGGAAGTTGTCTCACTAATTCACCTCATCTGCATTTCTTGATTGGCCTGAGAATTCCCCGACCTCCTCACTCTTCTGCTCTCCCGCTCCGCTCCTCGGCCCTGGTAGTTTGACGGCGACTGAGGATGTCTTCAGAGGCGAAACTCGAAACTTGCCGTCTTGAGGAGGGAGGGGTACGCAAAGACGAGGGTGCCAAGTACATGTACTTGTGATCCGGTGAATAAATTGCTTGAATATATTAAAGTGTTTATTGCTTGATATTATTTAAATTGCTGTTCTTTGACTAGGTATGTTCCTGTTATTATGGACGTCGCAGTAATAGGCAAATTGGAGACACGCTTATTTTGCTGTGAAATTATTTCATATAATCGTCTTTTAAGTCCTTTAGCAAAGTGTCCACTTCATAAAGGCATGCGGGTTAATGGCATATTCCGTTTAAAGTACATAATATACTTAAACATGATTTGAATGACTTGAACGCGAAGGGGTTAAACTAATTATATATATCTTCAATTAAGGTAAAATCACTTTGTATTATCATTTTCAATTAAATGATTAAGAGTTATTTTGTATTAACAAATAAATAACAACATGTTTCGAAACTAATGGTTCGTGTATACTTTGTATCCTGATGAGTTTTAAAAAAAAAGTTTAACATTTTCAAAGCCCGCCAAAATGCTCCAAATCTATGACGAGTCCGTTTTGAGGTTAGAATATCAAGTTTCAAAACAAGGATGAGCTTTACCGTGCATAATTTTATGTTCCATTCTTAGTAAACCTTAACTAAACAAAAGTAATAAAATTACGTACCTTATTAGAAACTTTAACTCAAATAAAAATAATGATACTATAACATTTTCATTACATTCGTATTGATAACAGGTTTGTCCATGATTATTATTATTATTTTCATTTATAATAATTTTTTTTAATATTAAACAATAATTATAGAGCTTAGTCCCCCAAATTAAGTCTAAATTTCTCTAAAACTAAAAAAAATATATATTAAATACAAAACAAAATCGATAAAACATTTTTTTCACACAAATCCATAACCAAAATTCGTGTTGCCGAGACCCGTGAATGGAATGATACCAACAACGGGGTGTTTTGATGAGATGATTTTTTATTAACTTTTTAATAAAGATTTATAAATTTTACATTCATTATATATGTTATACATTTTGACTCAGCTCATATATATGATTTTTCTAAAGCCTTAATATTATTCATGGGTATTTTTTATTATGGCGATGCTATGAGAAGTATTGTAAAATCATGTGTTTTTTGGTTTGAAAATTTGATAACCTAGGAATATCGTAGATGATTTAATTAAATAATGGAAGTAGAACACACCTTGCCCTTTTGTTCGACAGGGCATTTTTTGGTGAGACTTTTATAAGGCTTCGAAAAAAGGATCAAACCTAAAAAAATATTTAAAGTGATAAATCTCCTACTGACAAACTCTTTTTCCAATATTGTCGTATTGTTCATCGTGGCAAATTTAATTTTTAGAGTATGGCCGAAAAACATTTAAATATTTATGCCTGAGCTTTACAAAATAGAATAAAACACGCATTTTGGTGATGTTTTTTTTTGAGTAAATTGAAACATGCGGCTGGTGTTAAGCGAGAATTTCAACCTTGTCGCCACCTGCATAAGGAGTGCGTGATATCATTAGAATTTTAGGAAGTGAATCACCTTAACTCGATGAAAAGCATGGCTTAAAAATGGAAATCTTTTAAAACTTGCTATCTGAAATTAAAAAAAGGTATTTAATAACGTGATAATTTAAGACAGTTAATTTTATGATCGTTAGAAGTTATGAACATTAGCTGCATAAAATCTGTGCTCCCTGATTTTGAATTTCAACATAAATTCGCAACACCAAAGATCTATTTGTGTTTTACGCTTTTAGTGACGACACATCACCAACTGCAAAATTGGTTTCGTCTTTACGACTCTAAACTTTAGAAATGAAAGCGTCACACATCCAGGACGATAAAACCTTTTCGGACATAAAACTAGATTTGAAAACACACCTGGGGAGGTAGTTTCCCAGCTACATTGACGTTTTAGTAAACTACTTGTTGACAATGAGTTTCTCAGTGTCAATAAGAGGACGGTTTACATTAATAAATGTATTTTATGTAGACTCACGCATCTAAACTTCTCAGTTCTCTTCAGAAAGGAGTGAAATGTTCAGCGCACAGATTTATTTCCGCTGATTTTTTTGCTACAGGCGATGTGGTGTTTTTAGGTGCAATTTTGAGGATATTTTTAATGCATTATCTTATGATATTTATTTTTATAAATTTGTTTTTTGTCCTCGATCCGCTGGTTTCGCTGAAAATAGCACAGTTTGTTCTTATTAGTGCCGGGAAGGTTTAGTTTGAATGAAATCCAATACGTAAAACTGTTGCTATAACGTTTTAAAATTAGTATGAAAAACATTGAACCCGCCATGTTTTATTTAGGTTTAGCCCATAGATATAACACTCTGGTTAGCCACAGATTGCATATTCAAAAGAAGAAGGTTTTTTTTGGGTAGAATATTTTCAAAATGGAAAACACGAGTAGGGGCCTACTTAAGAACTACTTAAGCTTAATGATTTAGATATGTTTTGAAAAAATAAACGTTTGGAATGAAATAAAATATTCAAATGAATGTTTCTTTATTTGGAGATAGTTACTATCGCAGTCTATTTTTTAGTAGGTATATGGTTTATCCTGATGGGGGGAACTTTGCTTCTAAAACATGTAGATTTTAACATATTAAAAACAGTGGAATAAACGAAGTAATTGTTATTAATTTATTAATAATGACTCCATGAAGTGATTACGCATCTTTCGAAGAAATTAAAAATATTAATTTTTAAATATCTTAAAAATGACGTTATCAGCTTTCAAAGTGAATTTGGAGAAACGTATACCATGACGTCATAAGTCACAAATTAGTACAATTTAGACAATGCACAATTCGATTGGTAGTAACGGATACTGGCACCTCTATGATATCTATGAACAAATTGTAACGTGGCGAGATTATTAACATTTTGATGACTTATATCTTCGGTACTATTCAGTATTTTCCAAAAATTCTAAAAGTTCTGTCCTTAGCATACTCTAATTAATATGATCCATTTGTAAATTATATTAAATTCTAATATGGGCGACAACCTCATTAAGATGGAAATAATCCGTATAGAGAAAAGAGGTGATGGCTAATGTTTTGTAGATCAAAACATCAAAAAAATTATGATATTCATTTAAATAAATTGGCAAATAATGAAAAGATTCATAACCTGAAAAGCACATTCTTTTATTTCCTTATCGTTCATTGTTTTACGGAGTGGCTGAATTCCCCGAATTAGCATTACGATCATTTCAATCCCTCCGCCGGGGAAATAATTGGGGATCACCAGGACTGGATTAGCCGTCGCAACATTTAACTCGCGCCACCGACAAAAAAACCAGCGGAGGAATTTGCATATTAAAGGTGGCTGCTGGCACTGGCTTTGCGGGGTGCGGGGTTATAACGCGCGGAGGGGGCGCAGTGGACAAATTAAACAGGAACCAATTAAAAAAGTCTTAACAAAAAAAAGCCAAAATTAAAAATGCAAGCTGTACAGTCAGAGGGATCCTCGATGATTTTGTTATAATTTAAATTTTAAATTTGAAATAATGAAAAATAATTTGTTTTTTAATTTCTAATATAAATTTGTTATCCAATGTTTTATAATATTTTTTTAATTAACATTTTTGATAAATTACTTGCCTACTTCAATTTTTATTTATGTTTAAAATTTGTCTATTCTTACATTAATGTTTTCTATGTTAATCATTTGTCTACAAGTGACATTATTATTTTTTAGTATTCTATATATTCCTGATGAGGAAAGCTTCGCTTTCGAAACATGTTGATATGTATATATTAATAAAGTGGTGGTTACTTTTAATTCATTTTTTAATAAAGATGCCACAAAGTGACTACCAATCTTTTGAAGGAACTATAATAAATATGAGTTAATATAAAATAATACCTAAATCTACATACATTTAAATGATTTAAAAGCGGTTGACAAATCGGCCCCATCAATTTTTCCGACTGTACAAAATTGGCGCGAACGAATCGCGCCTTTTTATTTCTTGTTGCATATTTGTCAGTTCATTATTGTCGCCATTTGTTTCTCTGCTTACTGGCACGGGGAGGGAGGGACGTTTAAAGTGGAAAGAGTGAATGCCCCCTTTAATAAGATGCGATTTTTTACATCGTAATTCCTGGTACCTACCTATTTCTCAATTCAAAGCAATGATTAGACGGATATAAATTTTACTCTTTTTGTTCGATCCTTAAAAATAAAATTATTTTGAAAATTACTGACATGTAAATCAGGTTAGAAACATGCATTATAAAAATATGTTTTTTATTATTACGTATCGTTTTGTGTTGAAGCAATAAAATTTCTATTTCGGTAAGCTCTGGCTAGTTACTTAGCTAACGAAACTGTTTACAGCCTGCGATAACTTTTTCATTGTGAGCTATAGAGCTTTCTTTGAAACAATAATTTTCCTGCTGAAGTATAAGACATGGAACCCTATTTTTGCTGCAGGTCTTCCTACAGCAAAATATGGAGTGCTGATACCAACCCGGATCTATGACAGTGAGGCATGCAACTGGAAGAGGAAGGATAAAGTAGACTGAATGCTGTAGAAGTGAGATCTCTGAGGCGAATGTATGGCGCTGAGATTCGCAGATAATGCTAGGCTGATGTAAGCGTAATGAGTAAGATTGAGAAAGCGACACTTAGGTGATTTTGGCATGTAGAGCGAATGATCGAAGAAAGCAGTGTAAGGAGAATATATGACGCGAATGTGAATGGACGAAGAAGCAGGGGACGTCCGAGTAAGACATGGCACGATCAAGTGAATCAAATGCTTAAGTCGGACCATGTCAGAAGTCAAAATAACAGAAAAGATATACGAGACGTTGTATGAATGTGAATGAAGCAAGAAGTGTACGCCAGATCGAGTTGTTTGGCGGTGCGTCGTCTCTGCCTACCCCTGTGAAGAAACGGCGTGATGGTTAGTTAGCTAGTTAGTTAGTATTCCTAGAAAATCTTTAAAGACTAATTCATTATTTAAACAAGACTAATCAAAACAAATTAAAAAATACCTTTATTCGTAAAAAAATCCATATAAATCTATAAACATATTAAATATCTTGAAAACACATGTAATGTGATCGCTATAATTTATACAATATGTTTATTGTTAACTAAGCATTTTTATTATCCAATAAAACAAATACCACCACCCTCTCACAAAATTAATGTTTGCAAAACGTCCGTAAAGAATGCTTTACCTAGAATTAAAAAAGGCATGTCTTTATTCGCATGGGGATTATTTATCGGCCAGATGTCACCACCTTTTAATTAACACAATTTACTGCATTAATTATTCGGCACTTCCTCCGGTCTTACTTTTTCTTTTACTTCTTCCTTCCTTCATTCTTGTTCTTATTTGCCCTGTCTGTAATGCTTCCCCTACTCAACTACTGGTGGACCGATTTTTTTTTGGAATTTAATTTGTTTCGTGAGAATAATTATGTTTTATATTTTTTAAAACGCCTAAATTTTTTTACAAGTGCGAATAAACAGCAAAAGAATTAGATAGAAGTGTTAAAAATATACCCACATTAGTTATTTACTGCGCTATACGCATTTGTTTGATGTTTCAATGCATGTTTAAATTCTGACACGCTTAACTTTGCAGTCAAATTCGTCGCGCTGCTAGTGTAGATTACGTAGGCTTAAAAAAATGTTCCTTCGTTCATTAGTTCCTCTTTTGATGGCCTGTAACAAGTTTTGTTAACTACGACAAGTTATAAATCTTTAAAATTTGAATCAATGTTTTTTATGTTCCTATTACACAGTAAAATTGATGTTAGAAAGCTTTATAATAATAGCATATGATAAAAATGATGCTGTCCGCAAAAAAAAACTCAGGCCAATAGATTCTGGAAGGAAAAACTACACACATTTGTCGACGGCAGAGCTCGTTTTTTGGAGGTTTAAGGTCAGTGGATACTCTGGACCATCATTACAATAGCAATAGGTAGTCCCCTCACTGGGAACAGAAGATTATGTTGAAATTTATACACCTCTTACCACAGTTGACACAGGAAGAGAGAGAAATGTTCCACGACACTGTACACAAAAATTTAAAAATACGATATATATTTATTTGAGAATCTTATCAATGACCAATTTCAAACCTTTATGCATGAATTAGTAAAACTTAAAATTAAACTCCATACCACTATTCCCTGCCTGCTAATTCTCAACTCCCCTCAAATTAACAATTTATTTACAAAATACGTTTATAAAAAACGACAACAAAATTTAAGTAATTAGAGATTAAAGACACATACATTTACACTGCTACTTATTTGCTTCAATTTTATAATATTATATCCTGTTTAAAGGTAACTAATTTTAAGAAAAATCTATACTTTAAAATCTAACTGATTAAACATGGCCAAGATCGCCCTTAATACGCGAAAACCATGAAAAAAATAATAAAAAAATTAGATATACCTAAAGACAGATTTGTATGCTTTATAATTACGGTAGTTTTTGTTTGGCGAAAATTGTATTTGTCATCATATGATTGATGTATTAGATATATCAGGCCTGAAATATATTCCGAAATGAATCGACTTTGGCTGATGATATTGTGAAAATAGTCTACACATAAACTAACCTAGTCTTGCTCGGGATTAATTTTTATTTTAATAAAGTTATGAAGTTGTGAATTCTTGGTTGTCGTTTGGGTGTCATAATTGATCTGACAGCGAAAGTAATGCATTGTGACGACTATTACTATCTCTAAACAATGAAAGAAACATTCATTTGAAAATTTTATTACATTCCCAACATTTATTTTTCCATAATATATCTAAATAATAAAGTTCTTAATTAGGTACCTACTCGTGTTTTCCATTTTCAAAATATTCTACCCAAACAAACCTTCTTCTATTGAATATGTAGTCTGTGGCTAACCAGTGGTATATCTATGAGCTAACCTCAATACAACATTACGGGTTCAATGTTTTTCATACAAATCTTAAAACGTTATAACCAAAGTTTTACATATTGGATTTCATTCAAACTAAATTTATAAACTTTTCCGGCACTAATAAGAACAAACTCTGATATTTTGATCGAAATAGGTTCAGTAATTTTCGAGAAAATCGAAGACAGACAAACAGACAAACATTAATTTGTATTTATTTATTTTATTTATTTATTTAATTTCATTAAATTTAATTATGACAACAAAAACATTAGCCACTCATCTCACTAGGACGCTTCTGTGTTGAGATGAGCGGCTTTACAATTTAATAATAATCAGTAAATACTAATAAGTAAATAATAATACATGAATAATAAAAATTATATTTTAGATTATAATGATTAAATAATAATAATAAGTAAATAATAATAAGCGTATAATAATACACATTAAGTAAATATTAATAGGTAAATAGTAATAAGTACATAATAATAAAAATAGGTAAATAATAATAAGTAAATAAATTTTAAGATATTGAAATGTCTGTTTTCGATAAGGTATCAAATGTCGCAATATTAAAAAAAATGTAATGTCATTCCATGTTGCGACAATTCCTAATGGATTCGTTTTGGAATTTCAATTTTCTTTCACATTCATAAATAACATATTTTTTCTCCCCTCTTCGCAATACTCATATTGAGAACTGAGTTCAACGAAACACATAACATAAAGAAATGCACGGATCTGCAAGAACAGGGCATTAGCATATACATTATTGTTAAGAACATTATCTGTGTGTATTCATTATTTTCATACGGTAATGTAGAGGGTGGTAGCTTTTCTAAATATGCGAAATTGTAATAGTTTATGTTAAAAAAAGTCAATAGATGTCCCGGATAAATAAAAATTGGAGAAGTATATCCGAGACACTACCTAGATTGTAAATAAATTCGGGAAGAGTCTATGAATCATACGAAAAGGTAGCAGTCAAAAATATAGAAATTGGTTTGATTAATAAGAAAAACTTTGTTTATAATTATAGAATATCTATAAACTAAAACAAGTAGATATTTATATATTAAAAACAGCGGTGTAAACAAAGTTTTTCTTATTAATTATGTTAATAATGGCCAGTGGCGTGCATTACTCCATTACTAAAGAGTCTAGTTTTTCAAATTCGGATATGAATTGGGCAATGAACATTTGAAATTGGCCATTTTATTATTCACTATTGTATGAATCTATCACTTTGTAGTTATCCATTATAATCAAATGAAACACTAAAACTTTGTTTTAACCACATTTATTTTACACGCCTACCGGTTTTGGAACAATCGTTCCATCGCCAGGACATGTGTATATCGTATATACTATACAACAGTACACTAACAGTATACACCTGCCCTAAGGATGGAACGGTTGTTCCGAAACCGGTAGGCGTGTAAAATAAATGTGGTTTAAACAAAGTTTGAGTGTTTCATTTGATTATTTTATTATATATTACACTGACTGTAGTTGCTAACTGAATAAACGGACGTACAAGTTCCTTACCAAATTCATAGAAAAAATGCATTTTGATCTGAAATTCGTCGTATTGTGTCATTACCTTTTAATATTTTTTTTACGGATCGTCTTTCTTGGGGTAGGTACAGCTTTTAGTTTTATGGACGGGACGCCACTGATAATGATGACACAAAATAATCACACATCTTTCGAAGAAAAAATATGGAAATTAATTAAAGATGATATACGTAATTCTAAAATTGAAGTATGATAACGATAAAAATGACGAAAAGTGATAGAGTCTCGTTAGCTCAGGGGCTGGAATGCAAGTCTAGGTGAGACAGAGGTCCTGGGTTTGATTCCAAGATCTGTTTCGTATTTCATTTTAAATTTCTTGTGATTATCTACGATGATTTAATATTACAATGAGGTTTATAAGCTACAATAAGTTATTCCAATAATTTGAGTATTACTTTAAAAATGAGAAAACTTTGAAAATGGGATAACGAAAGTGTGTCAAGTTGATGAGAACAAATGTCTAATCTAATTTGCGTCGATACCGAAGTTTGATACATTATTAGAGGGGAGATCGAACAGTGTGATGTGTCTAGGAAATGTTAGAGTTGTCCTATCATTCCAGCGAAGAGCGTGAGCTCATGAATAGAGAAGAATACAAGAAATGCGATATGAGCTTGTTCCCTGATCCAAAAGTCTGTCCATTCGGGCGTTAAATATCTGATACAAAAAGTATTTAACCATCATTTTATATCGGTCAAATTGAATGGCAATATACAATGGAGGCAGAGTAAGCGATATAGTGCACTGTATTTGCTGTATTTTAATTGGCTTTCTGGGGGCTATAACCAAAATATACTAAGCCAAAGGCATACAGGCGGCTTCCATTCAAATCTATGTGAAATGCACTTTTAGTGTGTATTCTTCATCCAATGTAATGAATGAAAAGATATTGACAAGTGATTGCAGAGTTTGGCACGCAGTTGTTTATTTGATAAGTACCGTACAAGAATTCTAACTGCCCGGATTTAGTGGGATTCTAAAATACCCAAAGTGTGCATTTTGTGTGCTGAATGCAGTGTGGAGAGGAAAGAGAAGAGTGGAATAAGGAGATGAGGAAGATAGAGGTTCGTAAATAGCCACCTGGCTATGCAGAACTGCTCATTAAACATAACTTAAGCTTTTAGCTTTAATTTACATGGCGAAGCTAGCCGGTTAGTACCTACCTAAGGTGATTTACAAAAAAAAAAAATCTTGGTACTCGACATTGAGAATAAATATAAATATTTATAATTGTAAATAATTATCATCGAAAATTTCAATAAAACCAGAGTAATTTTTTTAACTTTTCTCGATTATTTTTAAAATCTGTTGTTCGGACATAAATTAAAAAAAAAAGGTATTTGAAAAAAATACTGCCACTACCCTTCTAATAAATGTAATATCAATAACAAATATGAATAAAATAGTAACTGCAATGTCATACAGAGTTTTACAATATTGTGTGCTATGTGTGCAAAATCACATATTCCCAAGATAAAACTTCATAACAGGTGATAATCTGGAGTAACCTGCCAGTTAAGTATATTTCTGTAGCTATTTGTACATAATAAGATAAACCCTAGTAAGTAATATTTGTACAGCGCCCTTGAGCTGATTTTTCACAAAAACGGCGCAATACAAATTATTTGTATTATTATTAAGTCATGTCAATCAACATTTTGTTTCTGAACCGTAGTCTTTCGCCAGAGTGATACTGGGAGTACCCATCACTCTACTGAATAAGTAAATAAAAATATAAAATAAATAACCACCCTGTATTTTCCATGTCTGTATATAATAAACTGGTATTTCGATGCAAAATTCCGTACGGTAATTGTTAAGTTCAGAAAACAAAAGAATTGGATGAAAAGAAAGAATAAGTCGGCGGCACGCTCGGGCAATGAAAATAAAAGGAGGAAAGAAAAAAAGGAGAGAAGTTAAAGGTATTATTGTCTGTGCAGTTCTTGTGATGTTTTAGGTGAATTGTTAGCCTGTGCGATCCGTTAAATCAAATCAGCTTTATTGATCTATTTTGAAATGACTTTGTGGTAAAAATGTACAAAACTGCAAAGTAAAAATCATGTTACAATCAATTCTGGTATAAAAAAACCTTACGATCTTTATTTAAAGTAATTCATTTTTATTAATTGATAAACTAAAGTTCTTTAAAACTTAAGACAAGATTTTTGTGCATAGTGCAAAGGGTAACAATTATTATTATTAGCAAAGATAAATGCTCGGAAGGTTTTTTCAATTTGGATGAGTGTTTTAGATTAATAATTATTGTTTATAAAAATAATAATTGTTACCCTTTGCGCTATGCACAAAAATCTTGTCTTAAGTTTTTAAGAACTTTAGTTTATCAATTAATAAATATTTGACAAGTCAAAGCAATTTTCACCAATAAAATGTAGACACAATTTGTCTCGACGCCATCTATTTGAGGGATTTAGCCGTTACAAGCCTCTCTCATACTAATAAAGTTGGTTGTTTACAGGTGAAAATATAATAAAAACAGTAATTATTGATTGGAACACTAGTATATATTGATTAACTTGGCGGGTTTGCGATAAGCCGACGTAGCTCAACGGTAGAACATCTGACCGGACATTAGAAGGGTGCGGGTTCGAGTCCTGCCGGCGACATTTATCTTTGCTCGGAAGGTTTTTTCAATTTGGATGAGTGTTTTAGATTAATAATTATTGTTTATAAAATAATAATTCATTTTTACCTAGATCGGTTTTACCTTGCAACAGGTATTAATATGTTGGTAAATTACCAATAAACGCCATTTATAACATTAAGTTATAAAAATATATATAAATATGCTGTTTGGAAAATGACTTTGAACGCTAAAAAAAATTATAATAGACAACTCAGAATTTAATAATAATATTATGAAATTTAATTTCCTTTAAATAAAAAAAAACAAATAAATGGAATGCTACAAATTAAACACAATAAAAATTTCTAGACTTTTTGTTTTGAAGAGTTTTATTAACAATGTACATTTGTTACTTAATTTTATTTATTTGCTACCGGTTTCAACACATCCGTGTTATTCTAGCGTTTTTAAAACTTTCAAATAACGGATGTGTCGAAACCGGTAGCAAATAAATAAAATTAAGTAACAAATGTACATTGTTAATAAAACTTTTCAAAACAAAATGTATAGAAGAATTTAAGAGAAATTAAAGGGTTAAAATATTTCAATCAATTAAAATAATTAATCGAATTAAGAGAACTAACAGTAAGTGAAGTTTTTTTAAAATAAAAATAATATGAAGAAATAGAAGATAAAAAAAGAATCGAAGGATTTGAAGGAATTTGGATAACCAAAGGAATCAGAAGAATCAGTGTAATAAACATAACTGGAGGAAAAAAAAGTATATATATTTAGGTATACAAGAATTAAAATATTAAAAGGATTGAAATGAATTTAAAAAATAGTTGTCAAATAATTCTTCCTCCTTACACTCAGTTATTTATTCGTATGCATTATTCAGTTTCGATACGAAACAATATGTTCGGCGCTGCGCATGCGCCATTGATGCTGTTCACGCTGGCAAAAGATGTTTGGTGCAGTACACATCGCTACTACTATTATGGGTATGTTTTGTCACCTGCGAGGTACAAGATCTTGCACAGTTAATTAATTGCAGCAAGGGTAATTAATTTATTCGGTGTGTTAACATTATTTATTCGCGATGCAGCAGGGTTAAAGCGGAAATTAATTCTAAAGCGTACACGGACCGGAGGGCGAGTTTGTCATTCGGGCAATAACCTAAATTATCAATATCTTAACCATTTATAAAAATAAATGAATTAATTAACTACTACACAATTTTGACAATTTAATTAAATTTGTGTATATATTATTATCCAAAAACAAAATTAATGTAACCGATTCATTGAAATATGAACAATTCAAAAAGCAAAATAACTCCCTAAACTTGAATAATGATACATTCTAACCATAATGCTTACTTAATGTCAGTGGCGTGCTCTGTGTAAATGCTGAAAAGCTGTGCATACCCAAGAAAAAACAAACCATAAAAAGAAATGCGACAAGTTTCTAATCAAAGTGTATTTTTTCCATGAATTTGGTAACGAACTTTTATGCTAATTTATTTTTATTTTTTTTATATGAATACCGCACAAGAGTCCCAACTGCTCCCAACCGTCTGTAGCCAGTGAGACTATGACACCCCCGATTGGGGAATGTTGTGAGGCTGAAGGTATTGGGGAGGGGAAGGAGAAGGGGAAGAGGAAGATGGGAAATACCTGGCTATTCAGATTTGGTCACCAAACACGGCTAATAGCCATTTCAAGCAACGTTTCAATTCTGAATGGTGGTCTTTCACCAGGGCGATACTGATAGTATCTTCCACTCTGGAACGTGTGCAAATATGCTATATATTATTTTTAAATCAATTGATTGTGAAATAACACAAAATAATTAAATAAAATTTACTCGCGCACGCCGGGATTTGAAGCCGCGAACTCCGGATTCGTAGTCGAGAGCCTTACCCCTCGACCATGGAGGCCGTCAATAATCAGCGGAAGATCACAATAAAATAGCTATTTTAAAATATTCAATCCGCAATTCCTACCCAAATTATAAGAACTATACACAGCCTACCTTTATTCAAAGAGCAATGCACGCCACTGCTTCATGTATACTATCTACCATAAAAATAACTATTTAATTATTTTATTATTATTGAAAATTTATTTTGTTGATTTACTTTTGTAGTTTGCATTTCACCTACTAGATATTGTTTTAAAAAATATATGTATGTAAAATCCTCCCATACTCACAAGCTTCTGGAGCTCAACTTATGGAGAATAGAATAATAAAAAGTAAAATATCATATATTTTAACAAATTGATACTGCAATATGAATTATATATTTTTAAACCTAGGCTAATATGGAACCAATCAAAACTGCTCAAAAACTGATTCTTAAAGTCATGTCCAAGAAAGAATTTCGGTATCCAACTCATTAACTTTATAAGGAATGTAATGTCATTAATGTAAAACAGCTATACATTATACAGAAGCTTTCTA